>PVLC010005248.1:0-77934 GCA_004027655.1 Graphiurus murinus
CTCTCCTCTCCTCTCCTCTCCTCTCCTCTCCTCTCCTCTCCTCTCTTCCTTTTCTTTTCTTTCCCCTTCCCCTTCCTTCTATCTGCAACCTTAATTTTCCTCTGCCACATAATAGAACTTATTCTCAGGTCTCAGAGATTTGGCTGGGGACCTCTTTTGCAGGCGGTGTGTGTGTGGGGGAGAGTGGCATGGCTTTTCCCTCCATCCTGGAGGCTGACTCATGGTCCTTAATAGCTACAATTCCGCTGCTATGTCAGACTCCCAGGCAGCAGGAAAGAGGAAATGGAGAAGGAGGCAAGCGATGCTTGCCAACTACGTCGGTGCCAATGTGTTCTGGGCGATCTCTCCTTGGCCAGAACCTGGTCACCTGGCCACACCTGGCCGCAAGAGAGACTGGGAAGTGTGCTTGTTTCTCCTGGGTGGTACAGTGCTCAGCTAAATTAAGATGCTGTTCCTGTGGTGGAAAGGAGAATGGCGGTTGGCGAGTTGGCCAGCTGTCTCTGTCGGAGAGTGGCAGAGAGCAGGGTCTTGATTTCTCCCCTTTTCATCCTCTCAAGAGTCCATGACCCTCTGGAGCTAAGTGTAAGGCAGGGTGGCAGGTTTAAGTCAGGAAATGAGATGTTTGAGTAAAGGGGAAAAGGATGTCTTCATTTTCCACTTTTTCTTCTTTACTTCTGGGCAATTAGGTTCATGTATGTTTTGCTGAACTTTTTCTCTTTTTGATAGTGGGGATTGAACCCAGGAGCATTCTACCTCCAAGCTACACTCTCAGCCCTTTTTATTTTGAAACAGGGTCTAGCTAAGTTGCTGAGGGTCTCAATAAGTTGCTGAGACTCGCCTTGAACCTGCAATTCTCCTATCTCAGCCTCCCAAGTACTGGGATCACAAGCATGCACCACTGCGCCCGGCGGCCCGTATGTTTCCTACTGGACTCGGTTCAACTGTTGTTTCTTGTCCTTACATCCAGCCAGAGGATGGAAGGAAGAAGCCCTCTGTGTGTGAGGGGTGTGGGCTGCTGCAGTTAGTGGTCCTGCCCTTTCTCTGCCTCTCTCTTTCTTACGGTGTGTGCATGGGGGGCTCTGGAAGCCCCCGGTCTGTTCCTTCCACAAGCAGCTGTTCTTTCTGATGGGAACAGAGAGCGCGGCGGCCGAGGCAGCCCTTCCACAGAAACGGTCCAATATAAACAATAATAACCGTAATAATAATCTGGGCTTTCATGGGAGCTTACATGGAGGAACCCAAAACACATTACGAACATTAACTCATTAATCTTCACAACGCCCCTGTGAGGGAGAATTAAGTATAAGCAATCATAATTATTACTGTTATTATCCTTCAAACAATTCCCAGATGTGCTGTGGCTGGACTGGCATACTTTGGGGATTTTTATTTTTTTTATAGAGACCTTGGACTTTTGGCAAGAGTTCACGTCTTTTTTTTTTTTTTTTTTTTTTCCTTGCTCATTCTTACTGAATAAATATGGTATTTGGGATGCGCAGGGTCCCTGGAAGGAATGAGTGGGAAAGAATTCCCAGTGAATAGCGCCCTGCCCCCCTTGGCTTTGCTCTCACCCATGGAAAGGTTGGGGGGGGGGCTGCAGCGAATCCTGACCCGGCTTCCCAGAACTGTTTACAGATTTCATTTTTAAAGTTGGTCTTATCTCTTCAGGTAAGTCAGGGCTTGTGAAGTTTCATCCGACAAGTACCGTCCTGTTTACTCTGATACCATTTAAATGAGAACCGTGTCCTTCGCACCCAGCGTCAGGGCTGCATTGGCGGCGTGTAGCTACACGTCCCCGGGGAGATGCAGAGCTGCCTCTGCCCTAGGTGCCACCCCACCTCTGCACCTGTGCAACCACCCTGGGCCCTGTGCTTGGGAAAACAGGTTGCCTCAGAGTTTCAGAATAACCACAGGGAAAGTAGAAGCCTTCAGAGAACGCATTGGAAGATGATGGTGGTGGTGATGATCATGATCGTTGATCCAGGGGCATCCTACCGCCTGGCTTCTTCCCTCCCCAGCCCTTTTTATTTTTATTTTGAATCAGGGTCTCACTAAGTTGCTGAGAGTCTCGCTACGTTACTGATATTGGCCTTGAACCTGTGATCCTCCAGTCTTGGCCTCCCAAGTCCTGAGATTACAGGTGTGTAGCACTACACCTGGTGGCACTGAGTTATTTAATAGTGGCAATGGAGAACTGAGCTGATGGGAAGTGCCAGAGTCCAAGGTGCCCGCGTGGCTTTCTGTCTTCTGCATATTTCAAAGCATGCATTGAAATCATGTCACCTGCAGGGAAATGGGTGGAACTGGAAAACATTATGTTAAGTGAGATTAGTCAGTCACAAAAAGTAAAATCATATGCTCTCCTTAATATGTGGAATTTAGGGAGAAAGTAGGACGTAAGAGGGACTCTAGATGAAGAAGGAGAAACCTTAGATGAGCAAAGAAGGAGACTTAACTGAAGGTGATGGGGGGGCACCCTAATGTACATGATGTACTTTTACAATCATATCAAAGTCAATCACTAAACTGAACCTGAGAAGGAAGGAGTGGGGCAGGAGTTGGGGACAGGTTAAATGAGAAATGTGTGCATGTATGCCTCTACCAGTTTGTACCTAACAAAGATGTATGATTACAATGCACCAATAATATATATATGTATATATATGCAAATTTAGAAAAAAAATAAATAAAAGCATGCATTGTTTTATTATTATATAAACAGTGTGCTTGATAGAGAATTTGGAAAGTATTGTAAAGGGTAAACAAAAAAAAGAAGTCACCCATAAACTCAGTTCTAAGAGTTGACTGTGTGTGTGTATGTGTATGTGTGTGTGCGTGTGTGTGTTGCTGGGAATTGAACCCACAGGCATTCTACCACCAGGCAACATCCCCAGCCCTATTTTATTTTTTATTTTGAAACAGGGTCTCTCTAAGTTGCTAAGGGCCTTGCTAAGTTGCTGAGATCCTCCTGTCTCAGCCTCCCAAGTCCTGGGATTACAGGCATGCATTACCAGGTCTAACTAAGAGTTGACATTTTGATGAATTTCCTTTGATGTTTTGAGTGTTAGTGTTCAGACTGATATTACAGAACTTAGACTCAGGGTGAATTTTTACACTGCTTGTAAATAGATCGGGACATACACATCTGGAAACGAGAGGATGAAAGAAGATTATGAAGGCAACAGGGAGGAGCTGAAAGGGTCATTAGCCAAGAAGTCCATGTCCTGGCCATAAGGACCAGGAGTCCAGTGCAGTGCCTGGCAGGCAGGAAAGGATCCAGAAATGTTTGCTTCCCAAATCATGAAAGAGCCGGGCGTCGTGGTGCATGCTTGTAATCCCAGTACTTGGGAGGCTGAGACAGGAGGATGGCAGGTTTGAGGCCAGCCTCAGCAAATTAGTGAGGCCTTTTGCAATTGAGTGAGACCCTGTTTAAAAATAAAAAATAGGGTGGGCTGGGGTTGTAACTCAGAGGTAGAATGCCCCTGGCGTTAATCCCCAGTACCATAAAAAAGAAGAGAAAGAAGGAAAGAAGGGAGGAAAGAAAGAAAGAAAGAAAGGAGTAAAGAAAGAGCCAGATGTGGTGGCACACACTTGTAATCCTAGTACTTGGGAGGCTGAGACAGGAGGATAGCATGTTCGTGGCCAGCCTCAGCTACATAGTGAGGTCCTCTGCAACTTAGTGAGACCCTATTTCAAAATAAAAAGAATAAAACATAGGGCTGGGGATGTAGCTCGGAGGTAGAATGCCTCTGGGTTCAATCCTCACTTTCAAAAAAAAAAAAAAAAAAAGAGTAAAGAAAGCAGGAAGTAGGAAGGAAGAGCTTCAATGGTGACGGTACTAGTTCCCGTGAATTCAGCCAGGCATTTGCCGTGTGGGAATCCTCATCCTCATCATGATCTTATCAAGCTGACATGGAGGCCTCCAGGTGGCTGGCGAGAAAGCTGGAAGACTTGTGAAGTGACTTTTGCAGGACTGCTCGCCTGTGAAATGGCCCAACAGGAATCCAAGCTCAGGCTGCCCTTGCCTGCAAAGCCCCAGCATTTCTTCTTTCTCCCTTGAAATCCCAGGAGCCTTGCAGTGGTTCCCGACACGAGGAAGACCTTGGGAAGAATGAGCAGGAAGGAAAGGCTGTAGGAGTTTTCATTCGATGGTCGCTGGGGTTGGAAGGCAGTAGGCTAAGGAGGGAATCTGGGCTAGGAAGTACCCGAGCCAAGACGATGGCTATCAAAGACAGTCAGTGATAACAGAGTCAAGGGCTAAACAGCTGTCATTATAGAAGATTGTTCTGAAAGTAGAAAGAGATCTGTGTATATTAACAAGTTTACGTGTGTGTGCGCGTGCGTGCGTTGCATCCAGGGGTATTCTACTTTTAAGTTATGCCCTCAACTGGAGGATCCGGGTTGGCAACCAGCCTCAGCTATTTAGTGAGGCCCTCTGCAACTTAGTGAGACCCTGTTTCAAAATAAAGAATAAAAAAAAAAAAAAAATAGGGCTGAGGTTGTAGCCGAGGGTGGTTTGGCCCTGTTGCCTTTGGGCCTGTGTGAAACGGAACGTGATGGTGGAGAGCATGGTCGAGCACAGATGTTCATTTCATGGTGGTCAGGAAGAGGAGAGACAGAGGGGGGAGAGAGAGATAGAGAGAGGAGAGAGGAGAGATGGGGGGAGAGAGAGAGAGAAGAGGAGAGAGGAGAGGGAGAGAGAGAGGGGAGAGAGAGAGGAGAGAATGGAGAGAGGAGAGAGGAGAGAGGGGGAAGAGAGAGAGGGAGGGGAGGGGAGAGGGGAGGGGGGAGAGGAGATAGGAGAGAGGAAAAAGTGAGACAGAGGACAGAGGAGAGAGGACACAGGAAAGAGGAGGGAGAGAGAGAGAGAGAGAGAGAGAGAGAGAGAGAGAGAGAGAGAGAGAAAGAGAAAGAGAGAAAAAGAAGCTGGGATTCCAACAACTTCTTCAAGGGCTCATCCCCAAAGACCTAGCTTCCTTTCACTAAGCCCCGCCTCCTCAGGGTTCCACCACCTGCCAACAGCACCATGAGCATCAGAGAGGAGCGGAGGCATCGACACATGAGCCTTTGGGGACATATAAGATCCGAACCACAACACTTAATATTATTAAGTTACTTATATGCTTTGTGTTATCTGTCTCTCCCCACTTGTGACTTCTCTCAGGGTAGGGACCTTGGCTGTGTTTTTCTTCTCTCAGAATCTCTAACAGTGCCTGACACATAGTAGGTATTCAAGAAAAGTTGTATCTGAACGAAGAGAAGGTGCAAGAACATGAAGGATTGGGGGAGATGTCCAAGGAGATCGCTGAAGGTATCAATGGACTCTTTTTTTTTCTTTTTTTTAAGTGAGAAGATTGAAACTGCAGGGCCGAAAAATGAAGAGTAGCATAAATCAAGGATCTAATTATGAAAGACTAATTTCAGCCTCCAAAGGTAGGAACTAGATTTAATTTTAAGGAAGAAGTAGCAAAGGCCCAGTGTATTTTTAGGAGCTTGTGTGTACAGCCAAGACAGTGATGAACCATGGAAAGCAAGAACTGGAGACAGGGAAGTTTAATTTAGGATTGGATTTGAAAAAATTACCCACTTCTGAAAGGCAACCATAGAAGCACAATACACATGAGCAAAATATAGCAAAATACAGATGAGGAAAGGAAGAATTGCTGAATGGCCTTGATAGAAATAAAATTTTCTTAGTCCTTTAAATGTTAGGAACCTCGAGGGAGATACCGCACAACAGAGACAAGGATATTGGTAAGGAGAGAATTAAGGGAGGGGTGAGAATTCTCTCCATAAAGCGACAATTTTCTCTTTGAAGATATTGACAAGATCTTGGGTAAAGATGGAGAAGAAGGCAGGTGGATAAGGAAGACTTGAAAGATCTACAGCAGAAAGAGTCATCTTGGGTTGTAGGCGTAGGATCCAGTCAACCAGGCTATTTAGCCAGGAGAATGGCAGAATTAAAGAGAGAAATTCATTGAGGTTTAGTAATTATAGTGCACACGGGGGAAGATAAATATCTTCTCCTTATATTACATCATTGTTAAATCTCAATAATTTTAAATATAATTAACCTTTAATGATGCTTTAAATTTAATAATATAGTTATTGCATGGGAATCGTCTACAAGCTATTATAAATCTATTTGTTTAGGTTTACCAAACAGGCAATAAAGTGTGTATGTGAATCTCAGGGGGTGAGTTTCAGAGTCTAGTGAGCTTATTAAGTGTCTCAATGTAATTGATTGTAAAATCCACCTCAAATCACGCCGAATAAAGTGTTTTACAATAACTTAATTAAAATAAAAATTTCTCTTTCAATTATTATTTCTTAATTTTTCTCTGTCTTCTCTCTAAATGTCTACCCTTGGGGGATCTCCTCTCTCCCTAAGTTTTACTATACTAGGAATTAGGAAATCTCATCTGTTTTAGTAATTCTGTTTTCTCTCTATAAACTGACACTAGGTTACAATTTATCAAGGAAATAAAAAATGTTTATTTTAAGAGAAAAGTTCATTTTCCCTATATTTATCTTCTTCTTCTTTTCTTTTTTCTTGGAGGGAAAGAGAGAAGGAGGATCCTAAAATATCAAAATAGTTTCCCTTCTAAAATATATTTTTGACCCCAAAACCTGCAAGCTCAGAATCATATTTAGGTGTCAATACAAGTAAATCTAAACTCCTTTTCTCTGTTGCCAATTATCATATCTAAACAGAACAAAACATCTTCCCCCCCCCCTTTTTTTTGGTCCTGGACATTGAACCCCAGAGGTATTCTACCTCTCAGTAGGACCCCCAGTCCTATTTTATTTTTATTTTTGAAACAAGGTCTCACTAAGTTGCTGAGTCTGGCCTCGAACCTGGGATTCTCCTGTCTCAGCCTTCCAAGTACTGGGATCACACGCATGCACTCTGATACCCAGCCCCTCCTCCTCCTTCTTAATACATCAAAATGTTTCTACATTCATGGCACAAATAAAATACCCAAGCAGAGAGATCCTTAAACAACGAGAAACGTTGAAAATGTCATTGAAAGGCATCTTTCAATGACAGCGAGCTAATTTCCTTTTAGACTTCCACTTATTATTATAAGCATTACCCTTAAAAGACTCAGAAACAAAATGCACCATCCATGACTTAGATGGAGTTATGTTCATGGTCCAATGTCATGTAAGGGGACTTAGTTGTGGAAACAAAAACCAAACCAAAACAAAACAAAAAAAAACAAAGTTCATGTCGACACTCAGTTTTTAAAATTTTATTACAACCATAAACATTTGCATTTGCCCAAATTTTAGAAACTGCCTTCTATATGTGTGTGTGTTAGTGACTTCCTTACGTCTTTACATCATGATCGGATGTTTAGTAAATTGCTAATGTTGTACTACCTTAGTTTTGGAAATGTGAGGCAGGTATCCCATGGCTTTCTGGTTTGGGTGGTCCTTACTAAGTTTTCTTTCCTCTTTTTTGGTACTGGGGACTGAACTCAGGCGAATTTTACCTCCTGTCTCTGCTTTCCAAGTACTGGGATTTCAGGAGTGTGCCGCTGCTTCCTGCTTTTACTACATTTTCTACATATTGAAGAAGTTTTGGAGCAACCTAGTCCTTAACATTTGTAGTTTGAATATGAGCTCGGCTGAGTCATAGCTGTGGCCCATTCCTTCTTACATTCCCAGAGTTTAGCACAATACTTGGTATGCGATGGGTGTTCTATAAATATTTAGTGGATGAGTAACAATAACCTTATGATTTTCTTTGTGACTCAGAAGCAAAGTTTAATAATTGGGTTGAGATACTCCTTTCAGCAACAAATAGGGACTGAATAGCAAATGAGAAGTTGGCGGTCTCTCTCTTTTTTCTCTTTTAATCCCACATACAATGAAACTTCAAAATAAGCCAACAGCAAGAAGAACGAGGGCAGCAAATGAAACCGCAGAGTCCAACAAAACCCGAACTAATTGTTAAATATGTCTGCGGCAGCCATTGCCGGTTCAGTCTTCTGTCCCTGGATGGTCAGAGATTCCCAGGCCATCAAGTGTCACCGGGTCACTGGGCTTGCCAGTGAAGTGGACCCCGATGCCCCTCTTTAAAACGATAGACCCTCCCCCCACGCTCAGCCAGTCTCGACTTCTAACTCCACAGCATCTACCATCTTCTGAAACACTTTATAGTTATTTATTCACTGGGATTTGTCATTATTTATTTATTTATTTTTTTATTTTAACTGTGTGCTCTTTGAGGATACATTTGAGATATTTTAAGTTCTTTTTTTTTTTTCTTTGTGATACTGAAGATTGAACTGAGGGGCATTCTACCTCTGAGCTACACACTTAGCCCTATTTAATTTTTATTTTTATGGGTTTTTTTTTGCAGTACTGGGGATAGAACCCAGGGGGATTGTACTTCCAAGCCATACCCTCAGCCCCATTTTGTATTCTTTATTTTGAAACAGGGTCTCACTAAGTTGTGGAGAGCCTCACTAGCTAGCTGAGGCTTGCGGCAAACCCGGATCCTCTGGTCTCAGCCTCCCAACTACTGGGGTTACAAGCATGCGCCACCACGCCCGGCTTATTTTTATTTTTTGGAAACAGGGTCTCGCTAGGTTTATGAAAGTCTCACTACCTGCTGAGGCTGTCCTCGAACCTCTGATCCTCCTGTCTCAGCCTCCCAAGTATTGGGATTACAAGTGTGCATCATCACGCCTGGCTCTATTTTATTTTTAAATTTTGAAACAGGGACTCACTAAGTTCCTAGGCTGACCGAGAACCTGCGATCCTCCTGTCTCAGCTTCCCAAGTACTGGGATTACAGACGTATGCCACCATGCCTGGCTTCAATAAATCTACTTGATATCTAATATTAATCTTTAATGCCAAACACGATATATTCAAAGGCTATTGTAATAGCGTTTAGTGTGTTTATAAATTTGGTGTATTTATTACATATGTGGGTGTTGTATGTGTATCATATGTTGTTTCAAAAAAATTTCGTGTGCACTACTATTTTTTTGTGTGCGTGTGTGGTACTAGGAATTGAACCCAGGGAAATTCTACCTCTGAGTTACACCCTCAGCCCTATTTTTTAAAATTTTTGTTTTGAAACAGTCTCTTACTCAGTTGATGAGAGCCTCACCTGTGAATCTCCTATCTCAGCTTCCCAAGTACTGGGATTATAAGCATGTGCCATTCTACCTCTGAGCTACGCCCCCAGCCCTTTTTATTTTTATTTTTACTTGCTAAGTTGTGGAGGATCTCACTAAGTTGCTGCAAGCCTCCCTAAATTGCTAAAGCTGCCCTTGAACCTGCAATCCTCCTGTCTCAGCTCCCAAGCACTGGGATTACCACCACACCCGGCAAAGTGTAACTTATTTAACAAATATTTATTGACTATCTACCAATCGACGTCATTGTATGCACTGCTGTTGAATCTTTTGTTTTACCGTTCTTTGATATGTAGTATATTCACTGAGTGTGAGTAAAGAGTTTATAAAGTAATTCTCATCGTGTGATTTAAAATACAAGAGGAACTTCACAGTGTGCCTTCCTTGTTACTTGTTCCTGGGATGGTAAGTAGAGATTTGGAAGCTTAGACATTACTACTTTTGTCCTTCCACTGGATAAGTCTTTTTCCCTCTTGAATTGTCCAAGGTGGTTTTATGCCAAAAACCACTGACTTCCTTATTTATTTAGGTCTAACCTAATTGGCTTTCAAACTTGTAAAAATTTGGAATGGAATATATTCTTCGAGGTTACCTACCAGTTTCTACTTACTTGGGGAGTTTATGCAAAACAAACAAATATGCTTTTCGAACCAATAGGAATAGAAAACAATAATAAAAATGATCATTAGAGGTATTCATCTTGGCCGGCTGACTTTAGGAATGAAACACCTGCCAGGTGCAATGGCACACACCTGAAATCCCAGTACTCGTGAAGTCCAAGGCAGGGGGATTGCAAGTTCAAGGCCAGTCTTGGCATCTTAGTGAGACCCTGTCTTAAAAAAAAAAAAAAATTAAAAGGGACTGGGTAGGGTAGCGTATTCCTGTAATCCCAGTACTTGGGAGGCCGAGACAGGAGGATCACAGGTTTACAGCCAGCCTCAGCAACTTAGCAAGGGTCGCAGTAACTTAGTGAGACCCTGTTTCAAAATAAAAAAAAATAAAATAGGGCTGAGGGTCGAGCTCGGAGAGAGAACATGCCTGGGTTCCATCCCTAGAACCACAAAGAAATCAGTAAATAGAAAAATGAAAAGGGCTGGGGGTCTAGCTCAGTGATAAAACACCTCTGGGTTCAATCCTCAGTACCAGGTAGGGGGGGTGGGGGATGGAAACCCTTTCTACTTTTCAGCAGAGTTGAACTTTAAGGAAACCATGATGCGTATTACATGTTTTATGCCATGACCCCCTTTAGGTAAAAAGGTTTGGAGGACTGTGTTAACGTGCTCCGTTCTGGATTATTCTCGTGACAGGTTCGCCATGTGAAAGCCTGTTCTAAAAGTCCTGCTGATGTTATCAGTCATTACGAGACACTTGCCACCAGCTCCATTTACTCTTTCGCCTGAGCCAAGCTTCCCGCCAGGAACAGTAAAAGGAAAAAAGTATTGTAAATCAAAACAAATAATTACTGTCCTGGTCCTCAGGGAAGAAATCCCAAAGAAGCGTAAGCAGCAATCTTTGTATTAGAGTAAAACAAAACAAAACGAAAAACAAATTAAACCACCAGGCACAATGGAAACCACCCCCCCTGGGTTTAGAATTAGACAGCCTCCTTCCAAATAGCCAGGAGGGACTGGACAAGGTACCCTCTCCTTGGGCCTCATCCTAATAAACCAGAGTTTTTCCTTTTTTGTGGGGGGTGGGGGAGGGGCATTGTCATAGCACATGATGGATTCATAGGGTGACATGCACGGATGCAGGTAACATTATTTGGTCTGTTTTCTTGACCCACATCTCTCAGTCTCTGTCCTTCTTGCTCTTTCGACCTCCTTCCTGAGCCCCGTTTTCCTTTTTCTTTCCCTCCAGCTTCCACATGAGAGAAAACATGTGGCCTTTGACTTTGTGAGTTTGGCGCAGTGTCCCCCACTTCTACCTCCTGGTTCCCTGCAAAGCTCACAATTCCCTTCTTCTTTATGGCCGAATAAAACTCGATTGTGTCTATACCCCATGTTCTGTGTCTGTTCATCTGCTGAGAATACCTTGGTGCGTCCATAACTTCCCGATCCTCAATTGTGCCACTGTAAACATGGGAAGGCATGATCATTCTAGTATTCTGACTTTAATTCTTTTTTTTTTTTTTTGGTTGGGGTGGGTGTGTATTGGGGATTGAACTCAGGGGCATTCTACCACTGAGCTACCTTTTTTTTTTGTGTGGTGCTGGGGATTGAATCCAGGGGCATTCTACCTCCGAGCTACCCCCCCCCCCAGCGCTATTTTTTATTCTGTATTTTTGAAACAGAGTCTTACTAAGTTGTGGAGGGCCTCACTAAGTAGCTGAGGCTGGCTGCGAACCCGTGATCCTCCTGTCTCAGCCTCCCAAGCACTGGGATTACAAGCGTGCACCTGCTAAGTTGCCGAGGGTCTTGCTGAGTCCCAAAGGCTGGACTCAAACCTAGGATCCTCCTGTCTCAGCCTCCCAAGTACTGAGATTACAGGCATCCTCTCCCTGATTTTAATTCTTTTGGAAAGATATGGAAGATATCGCGATACAGCTGGGTCATATGGTGGTTCGATTCCTTATCTTCAGATGGTTTCTTAATTCCCTCACATCAGCACGATTACTTTTTTGCACTTGGTTCTCAAGTGTCCCCTTTTCTGGATCAGTCCCTTCTCCTCCCCTCTGCCTGGCGTGGTCCCCAAGCGTGGCCTCCAGTGACACCTCGGTTTTTTTCTTCCTACTCTCCTCCTCTGGCTTCACCTCCTGTTCTTGCATTTCTCTTCCTGGAAAGACAGGGCGCTTGACGTTGGTTTTGGGCAATTTCCCAAGTTCCTTAAGCGATTCCCTTCCTTTTCCGAGATAAAGGAGTACTGACTCCGAGCCCCACAGTGACCGTCTCCTCCGTCAATTTTACAAGTTACAGAATCAAGCCGGGCGTGGTGGCGGCGAACTCCTGTAACCCCTGTACCTGGGAGGCCGAGACCGGAGGATGGCAGGTTCGAGGGCTAGCTTCAGCAACTTAGCAAGGTCTTCCACAATTTAGTGAGACCCTGTTTCCAAATTAAAAAAATAATCAAATAGGGCTGGGGGGGGTGTGTGTAACTCAGAGGTAGAATGCCCCTGAGTTCAATCCCCAGTACCAAAAAAAAAAAAAAAAAAAAAAAAAAAAAGTTACGGAATTAAAATGGAACCTGTAATGTCCAGACATTCACTTCCTTTCTGCCTCATCTCTGAAAGGTCTCTCAAGGTCTGATTATCCTGGCACCGGTGCAGCAGTGTCTGTACACGCTGCCCCCACCCCCACCCCAACTGCTTCTTCATCTCTCCCTCCAGGGCCCCTCCCCCTCCCCTACCTGTCCCCACCCCTGTCCTCCTTGTTGGGATTGGTGACCCTCCCTTCGCTCCCCTGATGCCTCCTCTAGAGTCTTTTCTCAACTTCCCACTCAACATTCTTATTGTATATTCACATGTACCTAGTTCACCTACTACTAAGTGCTAGGGGAAGTCCTTAGTACTTAATCGATCATGGTTGAATAATTATTATTGTTACTTCTGTGTGGTGCCGGGGATTGATCCCAGGGGCAATCTATCTCCAAGCTACACTCCTAGCCCTATTTTTTTTTTTTTAATCTTTTATTTGGAAACAGGGTCTTGCTAAGTTGCTGAGAGCCTCACTAAATTGCTGAGGCTGTCTTCGAACCTGTGATCCTCCTGTCTCAGCCTCCCAAGTACTGGGATTATGGGCATGCGCCACCACGCCCAGCTCCCTATTTTATTTTTAACTGAGACCAAACAAAAAGGGTCTCACTAAGTGGCGGAGGGGCTCACTAAATTGCTGAGGCTGGCTTTGAACTTATGATCCTCCTGTCGCAGCCTCCCAAGCACTGGGATTACGGGCATGCGCCACCATGCCCAGCTAGTAGTAATTATTTAATACAATTCAACATTCAGTTAGCTTTCTCATATAAGCCAGCTCCTTCCCTTCCAAGCTATAAAGTGAGTCCATATGCTGGGTTGAAATAGCCCTTTCCATTTGGGACTATACAAAACAAATACGATCCCTTCTCTCAGGACAAATGGAAAGACATTTTAAGGCTCCAGCAAAACTCCCTGGAGTCAGGCCAAACATCCTCATTTCCTTTTAAGCATACTCCATCAGAGTTTAAAGTCCTTTTACCTTCTAGTAACTCTCAGCCAATTAGCGCACGGTCCCAGAGCAATTTAGGGTAGGGATGGACAGACATTTGATGTATTGCTGGATGTGAAAGGATTACTTCGGTCCTATTAACTTGTCAGCTTTGTGGGTACTAGCTGTATCCTAAGGGTTAAAGGATACCATACACGTGCCCAGCTCAGAGAGGGTGGTCCATGAATGTTAATCTTGATTATAGCCTATTTTCTCTTCTTCTTGGTCTGTATTTTATCGTGAGAGCTGACATCACACATTGACTTTCAAGTCGGTGAGTAATTGTAAAGTCTTCTCATTTGCTATCTTCCCAGCTTGTGAATCAATGGAGCTTTAGATAACTCATAGCAATTAGAGATACCATGCACTGCCGTAATTTATTCTTTGAAATAAGCTTCATAGGTTAACTTCACTTACCAAAGATACAGCCCACCGCGTCCTGAAATGGCCTTTTCTTCCCATGGTGGCTGTAGTTTCAAGACCTCTGACGGCTTTTTGATTTATTCTCTACTTACAACCAAATGACACACATTATACTGTGCGTGCATGCGTGTGTGTGTGTGTGTGTGTGTGTGTGTGTGTGTGTGGTACTAGGGATTGAACCCAGGGGCAGTCTTCCTGTGAGCTATACTCCCGGCCCTATTTTACTTTTTATTTTGAAACAGGATCTCACTAAGTTGCAGAGGGCCTCACTAAGTTGCTGAGGTTGGCCACAAACCTGCGATCCTCCTGTCTCAGCCTCCCAAATACTGAGAGTACGAGCATGTGCCACTACGCCTGGCTATAATGGTTTTATAATGCATGGTAGAACTACAAATTCCATTTGCAGGTACAGAACAAAAGCATTTCTGTATAAAAAGGTACCTACTCTCTGATTTCAAACTTCTTGGCTCTGGGCTGTCCCAGTAGAGCCAACTGGCTCAGTCAGAAGCTCTTTTGGACATGGATTAACTTTTGCCCCTTAGGAATTTCATTCTGCATTCAATTAAAAAAATATTATATATTGTTACAATCTAACAAATGCCATTAAAAAGACTTGAGAAAGTGAAAGAGCGTCCAAGGAACCCTGGAATGAAAGGTTTACACATAGGAGAAGAGGTGGAGGAATAGGTCTTTGGAGGGTGAGCTTGTTAGTTCTGAAATAAAAGGGGGGTGTCGAGTGCATCTAGCAAAGGGATGCCTTCAGGAAAGGATAACAACATCTCCTAGAAACAGTGAAGGCCTGGGCTGAAATTCCAGGGTGGATTGAAGCCTGGTGGTTCAGAGAGTTATGAGTGAACAATTTACAGGGATCAAGAGAGGAAGCCCAGAACCGGGCATGGTGGCACATGCCTGTAATCCCAGTATTTTGGAGGCTGAGACAGAAAGATCACAGGTTCAAGGACAGCCTCAGCAACCTAGCAAGGCTCTGTTTCAAAACAAAAAAATAAAAAGGGCAGGGGGTATAGCTCAGAGGTAGAATGCACCTGGGTTCAATCCCTAGTACCTTAAAGAAAGAGAAAGAGGGGGGGGGCATAGATGGGACAATGGTTGTTATATTTGACAGATGGAATAGACAGGGTTATTTATTTATTTTTTCCTTTGTGGTGCTGGACATTAAAGCCAGGGGCAGTCTACCCCCAAGCTATACCCCCAGCCCTATTTTATTTTTTATTTGGAATCGGGGTCTCACTAAGTTGCTGAGAACCTGGCTAAGTTGCTGAGGCTGTCCTCGAACCTGTGATCCTCCTGTCTCAGCCTCCCAAGTACCGGGATTCCAGGAGAATGTCACCATGCCCCACAACAGGGTTGCTTTTGATGCTCGTCTTTCAGACCCCACAGCAAGGTCTTGTTCTTAAACCCACATATTGTCTAGAAGCACAATGTAAAAGACAGAAGGGATAAAACACAGCTTAGGAAGTCCAAACAGGACAGCAAGGATAAGAAACATACTAGACTGTGGCTGAGTAGTTTGGAACCTAAATTTATTTCCAAGTTTTAGGAAATTCTCCTTCCCAAGAAGCTGTCAGGACTGCCCTCAATTTCCTGCAAAGTTTCCCTGCACCGCTGTAGGTAAGCACGGAGAGACGTTTGCTGAAATGTTCAAAGCGGCAGAAGTTTGCATCTTGCATAATTCAATTAAAATGTGTATTTGAGTGATAACTGCATCACAAACAAATACAAAGACAACAGAAGAGAGGGTGGAGGAGAATGAAGGACGGTGTGCCCACCGCGAATGAGTTTATTGAGTAACAAATAAGGCATTCCTGCGAACACTTGGTTCCTGGGGAGTGTCTTCGGTGTGGCCGCCTGACTTCTGCCCCACTGCGTGGTGAAGGACCACCGCTCCGGGGAGGGACATAGGTGGTGTTCCTCTTCATGGGTTCCCAAGGAAACAGCTGATGTTGGGGGAATGCTTCGGTTTTAATTATGTCTGGTGACGAGTAAGTGTAGGTGGCTAACTTCAGGGAGCCTCCAAATTGTGCTTTCTGGGATTAGCGATTTATCTCTCTAATTCATAGCTTCCTTGATCTTTCCTGCTTCCCGGTGGTTGGTTGCCTTCTTCACAGCTTTAACTGAACAGCTTGTTTTGCTTGTTTCTAGCAGCGAGACTGCTATTCTACAGGGAGACAGTGAGGCCCTGGGGTGGGGACCATCAGATTTGAGGACCAGGGGTCTCTTTCCATCCAGATTAGGTTTTTTTTTTTTCCTGGAAAGTAATTGATGGCATGGCAAAAGAGCCTGAAAAAAGAGTTTGGGCTTTATTTGGTAACTACAACTTAGGAGAATATTAACACCAGGCAAAATGGTGGGATCCAGAGGTTCCCTTTGAGGAACAACTTCTATGGTCAAGCCCAGTGAAACTGACCTCTTAGCTTCGTATCCATCTTTAGATTGGAGTTATGATGGCATGGGACTTGTGAAGTGCTGTGACTATTTGAAAAGCTCTTTGAAGATAAGAGAATGTGTTTAATTAAAATGAAGATATTATCATCTTTAATTATGTTTCTTTGATCTCTTGTGGACCTTGGCATGCTGGGACTTGTAGTTTCTGGCCGTCACGTCTCTCCTACGTCAAGAGGGGCTTCTGGAAGATACTGAGGGGAATGCCAACCTGCTCCAGGATGTGAGGGTTAGCCACTGAACCATTTCCCGGGTTTTAGAAAGCTTCTTTTATTCTTTGCTTATTTTGTTTTTATGTTATGTTGAGTGGGTGGGTGGTGAGGGAACCCGAAAATTAAAGCTGTTGTCAAAGAAATTATTTGCACTGATGTAGGTGACAATTAGTCCCTGGATGTGGCCGTGCAGTCTACCCTCCACCCCAGAGTGGCTTCTCCAAGGCAGTCCTGCTTTGCCTGAGGTCCTGCATTCACAGGAGAGTGAAGAAGTTGCCTCTTAAGGTCTAGCACGAAGGAAAGAAGCCTATTTTCACACAAAAAGAAAGCATTGAAATGAAACAAACAAAAATCCAGGTTCTTGCCTGGTGGCGCATGCTTGTAATCCCAGCATTTGGGAGGCTGAGACCAGAGGATACAGGTTCATGGCCAGCTTCAGCTACCTAGTGAGGCACTCCACAACTTAGTGAGACCCTGTTTCAAAAATAAAGAATAAAAAGTAGGGCTGGGGGTATAGCTTGGAGGTAGAATGTCCCTGAGTTCAATCCCCAGTACCGCAAAAAAGAAAAAAAAAAAATCATGTTCTTTTTTTGTGTCTGTAATTTACCTGTGAAGGTAAAGTGAAGGAAAATCAGGTTTGATAGAGTAGAATGTTTCCTGAGCAGATAAGATTTGGGGGAGAGATGCTCAGCTCCCTCACTGACTTTTCCTTCCTAACTATTTAAGATGGTGTTTCCAGTTCCTTCCAGTTTGGCTCTTATTGAAATGCCCCAAATAAATAAACACACAAATAAAACAAGTACAAAACATGGAAAACTGAAAGCAACTCCTTTGCTTCGCAATACTTTCCTAATTAATGCCTAAAAAGGATCTAATTTGGGATTCTGAGATGTGTGTACAAAGCTCTTTGCCTGTGACAAGGGAGGAGAAAATTCCTATCAGAGGCCATAGACCCAAACAGAAGAGAACTGGAAGTTTGTTCCTATTTTCTAATGCCATTGGTTTCTGTTATGCTGTGTTTTATTTTTTGGTACTGGTGAAAGAACCCAAGGGCATTATACCTCTGATCTACATCCCAGCCCTATTTTTAAAATTTTTTTGAGACAGTGTCTCGTTAAGTTGCTGAGGGTCTCCCTACATTGCTGAGGCTGGCCTCAAACCTGTGATCCTTCAGTCTCAGCCTCCCAAGTACTGGGATTACAGGCATACACCACTAAGCCCAACTGCTATCTTTTATTTTGTCTCTCTGTTCACCAAAAATTCTCCATAAAAACAAACAAACGAACAAATGCATCGGATTCTGTTTGAACTGAATCTTGCTGTGGAAATGACAGATTCTCAAAGGGACTTGAGAGATCACCTCGTTCAACTCCTGTGCTTTCTAGAGAAGAAAACAACATGCTCCTGAGTATGTTGGTGGCTGAACTGAGCTGAGAAATGCAAGCCTTCTGCCTGCCAGGTTGGCTTCCATTTGCCATGGTGTTCTCTGGTGGAGTTGTGGGCTTGCCTGATGTTGTGCCTGGTCCCAGGATATGACTGTTGAGGTACAGGATTTTCCAGAAAACACAGGAAGAGAGAAGGGCTCCTGGTTGACCAGTAGTCTCCTTGGTTTCTCCTCTCCTCAGAATCTAGCTCTACAGCTTGACAGGGGACCTGCCCCAAAAGCCAGTGGACATGTAGAGTATGGAAAGAAAGACAGAAGCATTTGTATCAATGTATAAAAAGGAAGTACACACATTAAAGCTGAAAATATTAGCTGTCACCTTGAATTTCTGCCGGCATAGGTGGTATTTCAGAGAACATTCCCCAAATGGATTGCTCTCCAATTTTCAAATTTATTACTGTAATGTATCACGGCAAACTTCTGGAGCTAATTTTCTATTTGAACTTGCCTGAGTGAAAACAAAAGTTAATCATAAGTTTTTAGTACACATGTAGATAAAGTGTGATTATTTGTTGACTGTGTCCTCAGTCCTTTTTTTTTAGGTTAAAAATTACTATATGAAGCCAATCTTGGTGGCAAGCTTGCTTGTAATCCTAGTACTTGGGAGGCTGAGACAGGAAGATCACAGGTTCGAGGTTAGGCTCCGCAACATAGTGAGACCCTCTGCAACTTAGTGATATCCTGTTTCAAAATAAAAAATAAAATAGGGCTGGGGGTGTAGCTTGGAGGTAGAATGCCCCTGGGTTCAATCTCTAGCACCACACACACACACAAATAGTAATTACTGTATAAACAAAAGTAGAGGCTTGAAGATCCTGCATAAGGATTGGAAGTAGAGATGTTTGCCAAAGTGTAAGTGAAGTATAGCTTTTCTCTATAGGAAAAATATCCTTGGTCAGTCTGTTCAACAAAGCAGCATTTTGATTGCCAGTAGGTCTATACATTAGCACAAAGCAAATCTAGGGCCATATAAATACATATAATATATAAATATTAAAATTACATATAATACAAATATATATAAATATATCAAACATATATTTTAAAAATATGTTTTCATATATATGTATGTATATATATTTTCTTAAAATTCTAATTTTTTTAGCCCAGTGTGGTGGGGCACACTTGTAATCTCAGTACTTGGGAGGCTGAGACAGGAGGATTGCAGGTTCGCAGCCAGCCTCAGCTACTTAGTGAAGTCCTCTGCAACTAAGTGAGACCCTGTTTCAAAATAAAGAAATAAAGAATAAAAATTAGGGATGGGGGGGGTATAGCTCAGAAGTAGAATGCCCCTGTCTTCTTCAATCCTCAGTTCTGCAAAAAAAAAAAAAAAAAAAAAAGTTAAAAAACTAAAAAGAGTGCTGGACATGGTAGCACACACTTGTAATCCCAGTACTTAGAAGGCTGAGACAGGAGGATCGCAGGTTTGAGGACATTTTTAGCAAGTAATGAGACTCTCATCAACCTAGCGAGACCCTGTTTCCAAATAAAATAAAATAGGGCTGGAGATATAGCTTGGAAGTAGAATGCCCCTGGGTTCAACCCCCAGTACCCCTCCCCCAAAAAATTATCACTTTTTTTTCTTGAGGATCAACATTAAAAGTAATAGTCAAACTTCACTGAGGCCTCACTAGGTCCTAGGCACGGAGCCTTACATGTAGTAGTATATTATTTAATCCTCACATCAGCAGTATAAAGTATATATATTTGTCATTTGTATTTTTTCCAGAGAAGAGGCAGGCCTAGGCCGCAGAGGACTAAGGCAGGTTGAGTTCAGGCACAAGAAAAAAGCTTCTTCTCAGAGAAGTGTCTGAAACCTCCTAACACCACCTCATGGACTCCCCTTGATGAACATGGGCTATATTTACACTCCCCACTACATCAGCTGGGAGACACTGCGGCTCCCCCGTGCAGTCTCACAACGCACAGCTAGCGCAGCTGAGGACCTGGATTTCTTTTTTTTTTTTCTTTAAGGTTAACCCATTAGAGGCAAGGTGGGCAAACTGTAACCTACAGGCCATTCCAATCTGCCACCTTTTTTTTTTTTTTTTTTTTTTCCCAGCACGGATTTTTTAATACATTTCTTGAGTACAACAGGGTTACATAGACATTTATGACATATCAATCATTGTCAGATCACAAATAGCACCACTTCTTCGTTTTACACGTATAGCCCACATTCTTAACATAACCTGGTCAAGCAAACTTTCTAGAGTCATAAAGCCATAATCCTTTAGGGTCATATATTTACTTTCTAAGAAGTAGGAGGGTCTTTCATCTACGCATCCTAGGAGCAATCTCCAGACTTCGAGACGCCAGTGTAGCCATAGCAGAAGAGTCAATATAATTGCTCATATATGCAGATAGCAACTGCCAGGGGGGAAAAGGCCCAGCTGGGCTCCCACAACTCCCCTGTTTTTATTTAAAGTGCACGAGGGACTGTGCTTGTCTTAGTTTGTTTCCTTCCAGGTGCTTAATCTTACCCGTCATGGAGTCTTGATGAGTCATTCAATGAGCCCTGTCTTAGGTTGATATTGCCCTGAGAAAATCGAACCCAGAGGACCTGGATTTCTAACTACTCTAATTTTTGTGAATCCGAATTTACATATAAATATCCACATGTGACCAGGGGCTATCATAAGTGGGACAGTATGGTAGACAAAGGGAATTGTCTAGTGGGCTCTAGATGATTTTTGTTTCTGATGCTTTGCCTGTATGAGCTTTTGAGTGCTGATGTTAAAGCAAAAACAAATAAAAGAAAAAAAAAAGGTAAGAACGAGAAAAAGAGGAAAGAAATGAGGAAGGGAGGGAGAGAGGGAGGGGAGGGAATGAAGGAAGGAGTGATGGAGGGGGAAACTGAGTCAGGAGGCAGAAGATAATCTTCACTCCCATAGAATAGCTGAGCCTTAGAACTTTGAGGCCAGGGTACTGGCCCGAAGGCCTGGTTTGGTTCTGTACTTGAATGCTTTAAAGTTCCACTCCAATATTCTGTCAATCAGCATTATACTATAATCTGGTCCACTGAAAAGTCAGCCAAACCCAAGTCCTCAGCCCAGAAGAACATCATCCTGGTGACTAAGACTTTATCATATTATTTATTTTTTGTGTGTGCTGGGGATTAACCCAGGGAAATTCTACCTCTGAGCTATACCCCAGCCCTTTTGAAATTTTTTTTGTTTTGTTTTTATTTTGAAACAAGTTCTCACTAAGTTGTGGAGGCTCTTGCTCTGTTGCTGAGGTTGGCCTCGAATCTGCGATCTTCCTGTCTCAGATTCCCAAGTACTGGGATTACAGGTATGCACTTAAAAAAATCATTTAGAGCTGGGCATGGTGGTCCACGCTTGTAACCCCAGTACTTGGGAGGCTGAGACAGGGGGATCACAGCTTCCTGACCAGCCTCAGCTACTTAGTGAGGCCCTCTGCAATTTAGTGAGACCCTGTTTCAAAATAAAGAATGAAAAATAGGGTTGGGAGTGTGCCTCGGAGGTAGAATGCCCCTGGGTTCTATCCCCAGTTCTGAAAAAAAAAAAAAAAAATCATTTAAAAGTTTCTTGATCCTGCAGCTCAGTCTTTTTTAATTCCCCAAGAGAACTAGAATCAAGCTGTAATGATTGACGCAGGCCCCACGGACAGTCCTCTCGTGCTATGTGAAGTTTGTGACCTCCACTCTCTTGGCGCTGGGAAAGATGTCATTGGCCATTTACTTCAGCCTTTATCGGGAAGGCAGGTAAAGGCCAGAAGAACCAAGTGACCTGTCCAGGCTTGCTCGGCTGTCTGAGGGCGGGGCTGGACTCGGTCGCTGGGCCTCCAGGCTAGCATTAGCTGGGCTTCTTGGAACAGCCTTTGAATATTGGTTTTGCTGGGCCCACATTGCCGATTTCATAGTGACTACTCTAAGAAACCTCTCTAGACATCTTTCAATCTGTGATCTGCCCAAATACCTGCCGTCCTCCTGTATCCATGCGAGTTCTGATAAGCCAAAGGCAAAAGAAAGGAGAGGAGAGATGTCCTAATTCGGTCGCTGGGATGCAATCATGGGTTCTAAACCCTGTGTGCAGAGGTTTGGCAGTATCTCTGTGTAGCCTTCCATTCAGTCCCAGGAAAACAACACAAACTCTTCAGAGAGCTGATGTGGGCAGCTTGTCACCGAGACCCCTGAAGAAAGAAATGAACCTTCTCTAGGAACCTGTTTATAAGGGAGAGAAATAAAAGGTCACCAACACTCACCTAAATGAAAACCTGTTTTGAGTCTGTGTGTGTGTGTGTGTGTGTGTGTGTGTGTGTGTGTGTGTGTGTTACTGAAGATTGAATCCAGGGATGTTCTACATCTGAGCTACATCTCCAGCTCTATTTTATTGCTTACTTTGAGCTGGACTCTCCCTAGGTTGCTGAGGGCCTCGATAAGTTGCTGAGAGTCTTACTAAGGTGCTAAGAGTCTCACTAAGTCATATTATGAGTCTTAAAAGGGAAAAGACCATTGCTGTTTAAGTGACCTGCCAGGATAAATTCTTGAAAATGCAGTGTACTAAGAAGAAACCTAAAATTAGAGTTATTTAAGGAGATTTAAAAAAAAACGCAGAGATTATACAATTTAAGGATTTTAAATTGCTTCAACAACATTAAACAATTAGTCTACATTTTTTTTTTCCCCCAGTGAGGAAGATTTCCAAGCCGGATGTGTGCTGAAATGAACATTACTTTAGATTTAGATTTCAGATATGTTGGTGCAGGAAGGGTGAATCAGAGGGAAGAAGACAGAATTAATCTCTCTCTCTCTCTCTCTCTCTGGTACTGAAGGTTGAACCTAGAGGCATTCTACCTCTGAGCTACATCCCTAGTCCTATTTTATTTTTTATTTTGAAACAGGGTCTTGCTAAATCTCTGAGGTTGGCCTCAAACCTGCGATCCTCTTGTCTTAGCCTCCCAAGTACTGGGATTATAGGCGTGAGCCACCGTGCCTCGAAAGAATCTTTTATGATGGATGGGGCAGATGGTGAGGAGAGATGGGGGGATTGAAGTCAGTTCAAGAGGAGGATGATAAGTTTAAAATCTTTCCTGGATGTCTAATGTTATGTTTAATAGGATTTAACTGGAAGGAGTTGTGGCCATCTAGGGGCCGGGAAGCTCAGATATGCTACTCTCCTAAAATTCCAGAGTTGCTTTTGGTGTTTTATCTCTGCAGCTACATTCCCCAAGGGTCTATGTCTTCTGCACATCTCTTATTCCCTCTAGCACAAACCCCAGGATTACACAACAAGCATCTCTGGGACGGTCGATCTGTTCAGAAGCTGGAATTTATATGACTGTTTTGCATTGCGATTTGCTGAGGAAATGCGACTTTTGAGATGGGAAGAGAAGTTTCTTGGGAAAAAAAAAAGAGAGAGAGAGAGAGAAGGGAAAAGAGGCAGGAGGGCAGGGTAGGGGGAATTTTTATTTGAATAGAGTTTGCAGATTATCGTCAGTCAATAAAAGCATTTGAAATACAGGATGACTGGGTACTTTAGACTAATTAAGCCAACGATGCTATATTCAAAGGGGGAGCCTGCAGCTGTGACATGTGAGCTTTTGGTAGATTCGATGCCATCCCATTGGGGAACCAGAGTCAATTGGTCCTGGTAGAGGATCCAGTTAGCAGAAGCCCTAAGATCAGAGCCAGGCCCTGCCTGTAATCCCAGTACTTGGGAGGCTGAGACAGGAGGACCACAGGTTTGAAGCCAGCTTCAGGAACTTAGTGAGGGTCTCAGTAACTTTCAGCAACTTAGTGAGACTCTATTTTCCTATAAAAAATAAAATAAGGCTGGCGGTGTAGCTCAGTGGTTGAGTGCCCTGGAGTTCCCTCCCTAGCATCTCACACACACACTCACACACACACACACACACACACACACACACACACACAAGCCAGGGACTCAAGGAAGCCTTTACTAAAGGAAGGCGCTGTGTCCTCACTCTGTGGCTTCCTGGGATCCACCCTGACTCTGCTCCTCCAGTTCCTCTACGGCTCCTCTTTGGCGCTCACTTCGACTTTCTCCCTCTTCCTTAGTGCCCGGATTATTCTCGCTCACTGTCGGCCTTCACATCAGTTCTCTGGAAGTTGCCATACTTCTTGGCGCCATTTTCCTCCAGAGAATGAGAACATAGTTCTCGGGAATGTTTTTGTCTTTGTTTTAAACTCATCACTCCAACTAAATGTGCCAATTTTTTTTTTTTTTTTTTTTTTACATAAACATTTGTCTAACACATGAGTAAAAAGCTTTGGATTCTGGAATGAGGCAGCCTGGGTTTGAATCCTAGATCTCCTGCTTCTCGACCTCTTTGGCGCTAGCTGAGGACACGAGTAGTGTCTATTTCCTGTGGTATTTTCATGATTAAATGAGATACTTCCCATAAAGCATTTAGCACTGTGCCTGCTGCGTTATTAATGTTACCTTGGGTCAGAAACTTGGGCTCAGAGTAGAGCCAGAATGTCCCAGTAACCAGGGCTTAATGGTGTTAGTTTTTATTTATTTTTTTGGTGTGTGTGTGTGTGTGTGTGTGTGTGTGTGTGTGTGTGTGTGGTTTTGGGGATTGAACTCAGGGACATTCTACCTCCAAGTTACATCCCCAGCCCTTTTTAAAATTTTTTTTATTTGAAACAGAATCTCACTCGGTTGCTGAGGAAATCACTGAATTGCTGAGGCTGTCCTCCAAACTGTGATCCTCTTCTGTCAGCCTCCCACGTACTAGGATTAAGCCATGTGCCCCGGCCTGGCAATCTTAGTATTTTTGAATCTGATTTTTCTACCTCCAGAATAGAATTAATACTATCCATGTCTTCTCCACTTTGCAAAGATGTTGTGAGAATCCCTGATATCAGGACTGTGAAGCTTTGGAAGGTACAATGCATTCGATTCTGGGGTCGAATATCCCTCATATTTTAGGCTTCACGTTAGCACTTCTATATGAAGAAAAAAGCCCTTTTTTATTTTTTATTTTTATTTTTTTTACTAACATCTTAGTTGGCAAAGGGCAAAAATGTAGCCCTTGACATCATGTGGCCCAAGGGACTGTCTTGAGAGGGGCTGAGCCTCAGGCCAGGACTTTTATTTCCATGTTATTTCATGCCTGGCTTTGTCTGCCGGCTACACTGGGAGATAAATAAGGAATTTAGGGACTCAATTAGTGGGAGATAAAAAAGAACGATTTCAGCTCAAAGAAGTAAGCACTGCTAAAAGTTGATATCAATGGACAGTAAAAAAAAAAAAAAAAGTGGAAGTTTTTAGGGAAGGGCAATGCTATCATCAACATCACCAAATACAAAAAAGTAGCTAGAACTTCTTTGCTTGACAGTCTCACTCACGTCTTGGAGAAGTCTGCCTGCATGGTGTTTTTTGCTGTCTCATGCAAGGAACCTCTACTAATGGAGATGGCGTTGGTGTTAGCGGGTGCCGTGGTACGCTCTGCTAGGGGTTCATGGAGCATTGATGGATTTTTTCCCCCTCTTTCCAGTCTCTGCTCCATAGACTGTGTTTTCTTAGCATAGACAAAAATGGGCTCCTTCCTTACAATCCCGCTTCCGGCAGTTGGGTGCTTTGGGGATGGAGCCTAATTTTCTTCTCTCTCTCCTTATAAAACCTGAGATTTAAAGCCAGACTCCCCTTTATGGCCACCCTCTTCTCTGTGGTCTGCTCACCCCAACAAGCTTGGGCAGCTGCTTGAGGTCCTTGAATAGTGGGAGACGTGTCTGTGTACCGACTCTAAAAGCAGATTCCCCAATCAGAAATTGAGCAAGTGAAGACGCCACCTCTCCGTGCGTGAGTTGGAGAGTTGCTGGCTCCCTTTGACCTGATCCTGGGATTCCGGGCCAGTCTTTGCTCATCAACCTCCGCTCTACCCTCGCAATCAGGCTCCAGTGGGGAGAGTCACCTGAGCCAGGAATGAGGCGGTTGCCCAACACGTCCTTATCGAATCTTTCCTGTGCAGAAATTCCTTTTGGTTGTTGGAGAAAAAAATTTCCCCTTCAGGTGCTGTTTGCTCTTTCCGAGCTGGCCTGCTTTCCTTGGGCCATTCCTGCCATCCCGCCGCCATCTCGGTGGGATCTCTGTTGTTGTCTCCTTTTGCTGTTTTAGGATCTTCTCTTTCCTGGAGTCTCTCCATTGCTTTCAGCCAATTGGAATGAAAGGTCAGCTCGAGGGGATCTTTGATTACCAGGGGCTGCCAGAGGAAGAGGAGGCCGAGTCTTCTTGGGGGTCTTTTTTTTATTGGTGCATTGTAATCATACATCTTTGTTAGGTACAAGCTGGTAAAGGCATACATGCACACATTTCTCATTTAACCCTTCCCCAATTCCTGCCCCACTCCCTCCCTCTCCCTCCTTCTCATGTTCAGTTTAGTGACTGACTTTGATATGTTTGTGAGAGTACATCGTGTGCATTAGGGTGTTTCCTCCCACCATCTTCAGTTAGGTCACCTTCTTTGCTCATCTAAGGTTTCTCCTTCTTCGTCTAGAGTCCCTCTAACGACCCACTTTCTCCCTAGCTTCCTCATATTAGGGAGAGCATCTGATTTTTTTACTTTTTGTGCCTGACTAATCTCACTTAACATGTTTTCCAGTTCCATCCATTTCCCAGTAAATGACATGATTTTGTTCTTTATGGCTGAGTAAAATTCCATTGTGTACATATCCCATAGTTTTGTAATCCATTCATCCTGGGGGTCTTTGTTCTTTCTCTCTTACCACAAGGCTTGCCTCAAACTGAGGACTCACCTTATGATTTCATCCTCCCCTTCCTTGGTCTCCTTTCCCTTTTAGATTTGGGAGCAAATGTTTCTGTTTGTTTCGTTTCCTCTGCTGTTTCCAGGGCCTCATTCCCCTTGTACACAGCAGGTGCTCAGTTAGTATTTGTCGAATGAATGCATGAATAGCTTGTCACCAGGCCTTGGGGACTGGCCCCAGAAGATCTCATTCATGGACTTTCTGTCTACTCTCTCCTCAGGGATATCAGCACCCGTATCACCCATCACATCTCAGTGCGATGGTTGGGTTGGAAGTCTCCCTCTCTAGTGTAATGCGTCCTGAGGTCCCTCTAGGGTTCCATCTTCCTTGTGCACATCATTGGTGTCCTGGGTAATGCCAAAGACAGTCAGCTGAGCAGCCCTGAGCCTTGGTGTTGAAAAATGGTGGTGCCTGGTGGTGCAGATTTGTTCTGATGAATTTGTTCTAATTGCTGTAAAGTAAGTAATCACAGTCAGGCCACTGTATCTTGGGATCCCTGTTCTGCACCCCTGAAAAGGGGCTTCACTGTTCACATGGAAGTCCTTAGAGCAACTTGCTGAAACTATGTCTTCTGTATTTTTAGTACCAGGGCTTGAGCCCAGGGGCATTCTACCTCTGAGCGATACCCTCAACCCCTTTTTAATTTTATTTATCTGTTTATTTTGAAACAAGGTCTTGCTAAAGTTGCTAAGGGTCTCACCAAGCTGTTGAGGCTGACTTTGAACCTGTGATCCTCCTGTCTCAGCCTCCCAAGTACTGGGATTACAGGTGTGCGCCTCTCCACCTGGCTTGTACCTCTCCCTTGATTAGTAGCTACTCACAAGGACTTGGGTGTGTGTGTGTGTGTGTGTGTGTGTGTGTGTGTGTGTGTGTGTGTGTGTGTGTGGTTGGGGATGGGGGAGGAAGACCATCTTCCAAGAATGCCCAAACCAATTGCATTCTCTTGGCTCAATGGCTTCCAGTGTTCAATTGTATAGGACCGGCTAACATTTTTTTTTGGCCCACCACTCTGAATCAATCTACCATTCTTCACCTCCAATAGGAGGCTGCAGCCCTGGAGTGACAGGGTTCTGACCTATAATTACTAATAGAGCATATGAAGTTTATAATAGTGCTGCGCTCTCCTTGCGGATGAAAGGGACTCTATAAATGTAAGCCGTGATTATTTCTAGTCAGCCAAATATAAAATTTCCACTAAATACTAGTTAACAATGTTGCTTTAAAGGTATTAATTGGGCCTTTCAACTATACAATGCAATTATCAGTCTAATTGAAAATAATTGGCCAACACAACAATCGGGGAAGCAAAGCACAGAAGAAAAGTTAAGACTCCGCCAGCGACAAGTTGACTTTAGTGGGGAAAAGCCAATCAGCTTGCTTTGTCTTGGCGGGTAAACATTCTAGTGAAGTGTTAGATCCAAGCAAACCCACAATTAATCCTGAATACAATGGTTGATAAGGGCGAGACACTTTGCATGAGTGAGCTTACACATCCCCGCTGAAGCTTTCCACCCAACATCTTTTCCCTAGCTTTGCAAATGCTATTTTGACATGATTTCCCCAGAATAAATCACATGTGTCAACCACCCAGCCCCCGTGTTGCTGGGGAAGGAAGAGTTCTCAGCTTTAGAAAACACGTTTTGTTGCTGTTGTTGTTTTCCTCGTCCGCTCCAGACTAACAAAGCTCAGGGATTTTTTTTGAAAGAAAGAAGAAAAAAGGGGGAAAAACATGAGCTGCAGATTGCGGCAAGCTTTACAAATTGGCACAGCGTTATCAACAGCATTTCATGGTTTTCTGGAATCCTGTCAAAGGAGGCTTGCCTTTGTAAGAGACGGTTTAAGCTTTATATTATTGAAAGCTATATTTGAGAGTTTATGGAAATCGCTTTTTAGTTTTCCAGACTCTTAGAGCACTAATACGGATGGATGTTTCTTTCTTGCCAGTTTATCATCTTGCTAATGTGACGAGCTATAGATTTGGACTCTTCATTTTACTTTTCCTTTACTTTATTTATTTGTTTTTTTATGGTACTGGGGATTGAACCCAGGGGCAATATTCTTCTGACCTACATCCCCAGCCCTTTTTATTTTTTTAGTTTGAAATAGGGTCTTGCTAAGTTGCTAAGGGCCTTGCTAAGTTGCTGAGGCTGGCTTTGAACCTACGATCCTCCTGTCTCAGCCTCCCAAGTCCTGGGATTACAGGAGTGTGCCACTATCTCCTCTCCTTCCTGCTGCGTTAGAGCATCCTTGGATATTATCACCCAGGGTTCCTGCCAACTTTCTCTCTCCATGTAAGTAGGAACAGAATGCCAACCCCTAAGACTAGAGACAGACCTCTGTTCTGTAGAGTGACTGCCGATTTCACTCACCAGAAGCAGAGGATTAGATGTACTTTTTTGATTTCCAGGGTGCTACGCATGGCCCCCCACATTTCTGTTCTTACTGACACACTATTTGAGGACAAGGGCCACATCTCTTTCATACTGTCTTCGGCTTTGGGCACACTGAAATGCATGTTATTATTTGAACACCCACATGACCAATCCTGCTAAATAATATAATTAAAGTGGACGTCTTTTTAATTAAACAAAACATAGTAAGCCCCAGCCAATGAGTCACTTAATAAAATAATACCTGACAATGGAGAATGCTACCATCAAGGAACTTAGAAACCACTGGTGTCTGAGTGTCAGATTTTACCTGCAGGGCCATGGAGTATATGGTCTTGTCTCTAACGTTAAAAAGTTATTTTCAAGAAAATTAAATTTTGAAACATTTGTTTGGCATTTAAGGCTTACCATGATGCTAAGTGAATTCTAAAGAGTAGATGATAGCCAGGCATGGTGGTACACACCTGTAATCTCAGTACTTCGGAGGCTGAAATAGGAGGATCGCAGGTTCAAGGCCAACCTCAGCAACTTAGTGAAACCAGATTTCAAAATTTTTAAAGAAAGGGGGTCTAGGGGGTATAGTTAAGAGGTACAATGTCCCTGGGTTCAAACCCAGTACTCCAAGCTGGGCATGGTGGTGCATACTTGTAATCCCAGAATTTGGGAGGCTGGGACAGGAGGATCGCAGGTTCGAGGACAGCCTGAACATGTAGTGAGACTTTCATCAATGTAGTAAGACCCTGTTTCAAAATAAAAATAAAATAGGGTTGGAGGTAGATTGCCCCTGAGCTCAATCCTCAGTATCACAAAAAACAAAACAACAACAACAAAAACAAACTAGTACTCCCCTCATAAAAAAGTAAATGACAATTTTTTTTTTTTTTTTTACTGAAGTCTTTAAAAGAACAGGGCATGAAACAGAAAATGTACTATATTAGGATTCAAGGATCATGGTTCTTGTTCTATGAACAGGCAGGGAGACTGTGGTGAGGTCACTTGATGAGATTTCATTGTCCCTAATCTATAAAATATTATCCCTGATAAACTAGTTTGAGGATTTTTTTTTCCATTTTATTTTATGGTACTAGGGATTGAACCCAGGTATTCTACCTCTAAACTACAAACTACAGCTTTGGCCCTATTTAAAAAACAAAACAAAACAGGGTCTGGCTAATTGCTGAAGTTCTGGCCAAATTGCTAAAGCTGTCCTCGAACTTGGGATCCTCCTGTTTCAGCCTCCCAACTACTGGGATTATAAGTGTGCTGTACCATATGGGACTTGCTATTGTATATATGCATTATTAGTTATTGGACTAGTCCCCCAAACTGTTATCTGTCTATTATATTTCTACTATTTATCTGTCTACAATTTATCAAGATGACATGTTTTGGGAACCACTACAATAACATTGTAGGTATAAAGTGATAAATGAAAGGGGAACTATTTTAGAATGTACTGAAAGGTAGTGATTCGAGGAGAGAGTGGAAACCAGCTGTGTTGGTGCACACATCTGCAATCCCAGTTCTTGGGAGACTGAGACAGGAGGATTGCAGGTTCTAGGTCAGCCTCAGTTACCTAGGAAGACTCTTAGCAACTTAGTGAAACCCTGTCTCAAAATAAAAAATAAATAGGGCTGGGGGTGTACCTAGGAGGTAGATTGCCCCTGGGTTCAGCTTCCAGTACCAACACACACACACACACACACACACACACACACCCCAAGAAGAGAGAATAAAACGTTGAGCTAAGAACCAAAATGGGGGTGGGTTTTTTTTTTTTATAAATCTCAGCAACGCTTTTCTTGATAGAAGTCTGGTGCATGGAAGTGGTATTTTTTAAAAAATGAAAGTATTCGCTAGATATGGCATTAGGATGGATGTACGTGCCAATGAGTGGACTTGTTTTAATTATGAGAGAAATTAGCTACTGTTTTAATTACTTAGAAAGTGATTATATTGAAGCGTTGCCTGACCCCCCCCCCCCGCCTCTTGGGTTGCTTGAACAATTTACTGTGCTCAAGAACATATTCAGACAATAGTTTCCTTAAGAACAAAACTTAGTTTTAGGAAAACAAAATTCCTGCTTTTCTCTGGCATGACAAATTCTCATTTTGGCCAATGAGAATGGAAAGTGATTTTTTTTTTTTTTTGTGGTACTGGGAATTGAACCCAGGGGCATTCTACCTCCAAGCTACACCCCCAGCCCCATTTTACTTTTATTTTAAAACAGGGTCTCACTAGATTGATGAGAGCCTCACTACTTGCTGAGGCTGTCCTCTAACCTGCGATCCTCCTGTCTCAGCCTCCCAAGTACTGGGATTACAGACGTGTGCCACCACACCCAGCTGAAAAGTGACTTTTAATTATTTGGATAAAACTCTGTGGGAGGCCAGGGAAATGATCAATAATAACTCCCACTGGTTTGGGCTATTGTTTGAACTTACTAAACAGGGACATTGGAAACATATATTGATTTAAATGAAACCCAAGATGCCAGAAAAACTTGTTTGCAATTGTGGAAACATGAAACGTGGACTATGGAGGATTATTTCCATGACACTCCAACAAGGACAGGAAAACCAGCCCCGTGACATACATGTATTCAGCATTCACACAAATCATTTCAAATGCTCGGTAATGTGCCGTCTTAACTTCCAGTGCGCTGAATTGTTGTCCAGCCGTCTCCTGGGTTTCTGTAATTTTTTTCCCTTCTCCCCACTCCCTCCCATACAATGTCACACATGTGACCCCCAAATCATCCTGAAAATTCAAACCCATCCATTGCCCCAGAGTCGCCTAGGGGGCCCTTTACTGCAAGAGAATGAGGTTGTAAATAGTGAAGACAATTCCTTGAACATTCCAAGGAGGCCTCCTCATTTGGGGGAAACTGTAACAGTAAGAGCTGTAATTCAGAAATCGCCCAGTGATCTTGCTAAATATTTTGGGACTGAGACTGGACCCCATAAGAGGCACCAGTCCCAAGGGAGGTATTCCAGCTATTTGATATTCATGAGCCTGGAAGGTTTAGGAGAGCTAAGGCCTAAATACAAGGGGGTTTGGCTTTCGAATGTAAACACCATTATCATTTGGGAATCAATTAGCTCTATGCACGGAGGGCTGGAGAGGACCTGGGCCTTCTGAACGACTATTGTGAGTTGGGCTATTTGCTTTAATTAAGAGGAGACAGAGTGGATTATTGTCTCCAGCTAAGGAGTTGAGAAGAGTCAGAAAATTACACTTTACCCTAGTAAACAACAAAGCCCAGGCAAGAGACAGGCTTCTCCACATCAGGCAAATTAGCTTTTAATCTGAAACGTTTTTAAATAAGAAGGCGGGCACCAAACCATTAGAAAAAAATGCAGGGTAGTGACCCTGCGATGGCTTTCGGCTCTCTGGGGCAGTCTGCCCTGCAGAAGACCCATGTGATAAGCGTTCTTTTGCTATCTGCCTGCCAGCGATGTGGAACTACCTAGGGTAAGAAGGAATTTTATTTTATTTATTTGTATTTTTATTTTATTTGGCATGTGGCACAGGGGATTGAACCCAGGGGCATTCTGTCTCCAAGTTCTACCCTCAGCCCTATTTTATTTATTTTTTATTTGAGAGCAGGGTCTCACTAGGTTGATGAGAGTCTCAGTACTTGTTGAGAGTGTCCTTGAACCTTCGATCCTCCTATCTCAGCCTTCAGAGTACTGGGATTACAAGTGTGCACCACCATGTCTGGCTCATTTTTTATTTTTTTAAATTTAATTTTTTTTGCACTACTGGGGATTAAACCAAGGGGCATTCTACCTCAGAGCTACACCCCCAGCCCTATTATTTATTCTTTATTTTGAAACAGGGTCTCACTAAGTTGCGGAGGGCCTCACTAAGTAGCTGAGGCTGGCTGGGAACCTGTGATCCTCCTGTCTCAGTCTCCCAAGTATTGGGATTACAAGTCTGCGCCACCACACCTGGCTCATTTTTAAATTTTTATATACTTTAATTTGATGCATGGTAATTATACGTCATAGTGAGGTATGGTGAGGTAGGAACACACACCACACAGCCCTCGGAGCTCCTTCCTCTGGGTCCACCCCTCTCCTTTCCACTCTCAAATGGAGATGCAAAGGAAGAAATTTAAACTAGATCTTCAATGCAAAAATGCTAAGAGCACGACTGTGCAATCGTTGCACTAAAACCTCAGGAGAAATCAATAAATTTCTTGATTGATTAAAAAAAAAAAGGTTGGTAAACTTTCAATCTACCATATCATCTGACTGGGTGTCCATAATCCTCTCTCTTGTGGGGACTCTTCTATGTCAAACCAAGCCACTGAAAGGAGTTCCAGTTACCTACCTCATTCATTCATTCATTCATTCAATGAATAAACATTAAGGGACAATGAAGTATCACAGTCCTGGTTTCTGGAAGGTCCCTGGGAATAAGATGCTGTGTTTCCCTGGGAGGGAGGGAAGTCAGTCAGGGCTGCTTTGAGCATACAGGAGAGGAGCAGTGTCTTTGGGAATCAGGAAGGCTCTGAATCTCAGAGAAGTAGAAATGGCGTGACCCAAGGTCTTCCCAGAAGAAGTAATCACAGACAAAAGCAAAAGGTAAGAGAGGCTCCAGTCCCGGGGAGCTGACAGCTGAGAGGTAGGGGAAGAGTAAAACAGAAGGCAGGAGAGGGAAGCATAAACATTCAGACATGGGGAGATTGAACTGTCGGGTGAGCCCCTGTCGATGGAGGGCAGGGGGAACCCTGGAGTGGGTACAGTGATGAGATGCTTGGATATGCCCCAGGAAAATCCTTCCGGTAGGAAATGCCTTGGGGTGGGCAAGATGGGGGGCGGGCTGACTTCAGGCCTGTTCTGACAATTCAGACGACGAACACTGGGGGTCTGGGCTGGAATTTTGGCAGTGGGAATGAAGAAATAAAGGACTGGTATTTCTAGAGAGAACGATCTACGCGACTTGGTTGTTAATTAGAAGGAGAGATGGTGGGGGTGCACAACGCTTGCCCAGTGGGTGCAGAGTCCCAAGTTCTAGCCCCAGTGCCATCAAATAAATGAAGCTAACCAACCAACCAGTCACCCAACCAAACAAATCAAAACAAAAAAACCTGCAAAGAAAAACCAAAAAAACAAACATGGAGGTGCACGAAGATGATGGAGAAGTCAAAGATGGTGGGTCTGGATTCTCTGGCAAGGCGGCTGTGTGGATGGAGGCATCTGCCTTTCACTGGGGCTAGACGAGCGGCAGGGTGCAGCTCGCTCCGCTGGAGGGTGAGTGTGGGTGGGTCGGTGTTGCAAGCGGATAGAACGAGGGTGATTTCAAGGGAATAGGAGACCCAGCCACCCTAATGTCACTACAGCCGCTGACAGTTCTTTGGTGTGTCTGAGATTTTACATGTGTGTTTTATCATTCAGTATTAATTGAGAGAGTAAGAGTTAACTCTGAAGGATGATCTCTAGTGTAGGAAGTATCAGTAGGTAAATGATATTTTCTAAACATGAACACAAATAATTCCCAAGTGGCCGATTGGTTTTTTTTTTTTTTTTTTTTTTTTTTTTTTTTTTTAGCGGTACTGGGGATTGAACTCAGGGGCATTCTACCTCTGACCTATACCCTCAGCCCTATTTTTTATTCTTTATTTTGAAACAGGGTCTCACTAAGTTGCGGAGTGCCTCACTAGGTAGCTGAGGCTGGCCGCGAACCCGGATCCTCCGGTCTCAGCCTCCCGAATGCTGGGATTACAAGCGTGCGCCACCACGCCCGGCTTGGTTTTTAAAAGGATTCGATGATTTTCCTTTCGTTTTTCTACATATCGACACATTACTTTTTTCCTTCAATGTCTTTAGTTGTGTAAAAGTACACATAATATAAAATTTAGCATCTTAACCATTTTTTCTTTTGGTACTGAGGATTGAGTCCAGGGGAGTTCTTACCTCTGAGCTACCCCTCCAGCCCTATTTTAAAATTTTTATTATTATTATTTTTTTTGGTGGCTCTGAGGATTGAACCCAGGGGCATTCTAATTCTGAGCTACACCTCCAGCCCATTTTATTTTATTATTTGAACACTAGGTCTCACGAAGTTTCAGAGGGCCTTGCTAAGTTGTCAAGGCTGGCTTCGAACCTCCGATCCTCCTGTCTCAGCCTCCCAAATACTGGGATTACAAGTGTGTGCCACCACTCCTGGCTTAAATTTATATTTTGAGAGAGGGTCTCACTGAGTTGCTGAAGGCCTTGCTAAGTTATTGAGGCTGGCCTTGAACCTGTAATTTTCCTGTCTTAGCCTCTCAAGGAGGGATTACAGGTATGCACCACCACATGTGGCTTAACTATTTTTAAATATATATTTCAGTGGTATTAAATACATAATGTGCAAGCATCACTGTTATCGCTCCTCATAAATCACAAAACTCAAATTCCATGCCTGTTAAATAGTAGCTTTCCACTCTGCTTTGCACCAGCCGGTGGCAACCACTGTTCTACTTTCTGTCTCTATGACTTTGACGATAGGTACCCGAGGCAGGTGGAATCTTACACTGCTTGTCCTTTTGTGACTGGCTTACTTCCTGAAGTAATCTCCTGAAGGTTCATCTACATCACAGCACAAATCAGAATTTAATCCGCCCCCTTTTTTTGTGTGGTGCTAGAGATTGAACCCAGGGACATTCTACCTCCGAACTGCACCCCCAGCCCTATTTTTTATTCCTTATTTTGAAACAGGGTCTCACTAAGTTGAGGAGGGCTTCACTAAGTAGCTGAGGCTGGCCGCGAACCCGGATCCTCTGGTCTCAGCCTTCCAAGTACTGGGATGACAAGTGTGGGCAACTATGCCTGACTAACTTTATCCCTTTCTGAGGCTAATAGTCCATGGTTCACATATACCATGTTGGTTGATGGACACTTGGGCTGTTTGCACGTGTTAGCTATTATAAATTATGCTGCCATGAACATGTTGCACAAAGACTTCTTTGAGACCCTGCTTTCGATCCTTCTGAATCCATGGGCAGAAGAGATTCCATGGATCACTGCTAATTCTATACTTAAGTTTTCGGAAACAGCCACAATTTTCCACAGTGGTCACACCATGCCATATTTCCACTATTAGTGCACAAGCACTCCAGTTTTTCCACATCCCTGCCCACACTTGTTAGTTTCTGTGGTTTTTGTAGCTGTCCACCAGATTCTTAAGAGTAATTCTATGACACATCGAATCCACAAAGATGATAATAAAGTCAGTGATATGGTTTAATATATACTATTTCTCTTAGTTGCAAGAGTGAGTCCTAAAAAGCTTCAAATTTTCCATAATCTGTCAGTTTGCTAGAAATGACTTACCACTGAGTAGTCTCATAAACTAGATGTTGGTTTGATGAGATCTTTGATTTTTGCCCTTTGGTCGAATGACAATACTTCTACGACTATTCCTGGTGAAAGATTTCTTTCTTTTTTTCTTGATCCATTACCGACATATACTTTTGTAACATACTATAGAAGTGTGACTGTGATATCAAATTGCTATGACAGTTTCTAAGAATTTGCTTCCCATTTTTGACTTATCTTACTGCCCACTGGTTACCTGCAGTTCATGGATGGGCCACACTTTGAAAGACTCTGTCCTGCAGCATGCTCAAGGTCTCTTTCGTTCATACATGTGGACCTTGGTTATTGTCCTGCAATTATAATAGTGACAGGGCCTGATGTGGTGGAGCACGCCTGTAATCTCAGTACTTGGGAGACTGAGACAGGAGGATTGCAGGTTTGAGGTCAGACTCAGCAACTTGGTGAGACTCTTAGCAACATAGTGAGACCCTGTTTCAAAAAAAAAAAAAAATAGGGCTGAGGTTATAGCTCAGAGGTAGAGTAGAGTGCCCCTGGGTTCAATCCCCTAGCACCGTAAAAAAAAAAAGAGTGACAGATTTTGTTATTAATGTACTTCTTTTGGACCTGAGACATCTAAGGGAGGTCACAGTCAAAAATGGCACATTGATTCTTGGAAGACACTCTTCAGCTCAGATCTGCTCCAGGCTGCCCATTGTTTTTTTTTTTTTTTTTGAAACAAGGATGATGAGGTTTCGTTTCCCTTTAAGACAAACACTACACTAAAATTTATTCTGGTCATATCCAAGAGAAGTCAGCCATCCTTTGCAGAGTTAATCAAGACCTGCCTTTCGGGTCTCACAGCTCTCAGGAAAGATTTTGCAACTGCAGTTGCTGCAAAATCAAAATATAGATTTTTTTTTTTTAATAAAAAGTGTTGGAATTTCTCTTGTCTTTAGAAACACGGACTTGAGTCCTTCTGGGTCTTTCTTTTTGGCCTTCATTTTGCATTGTTGTGTGAGTTGGAAGGAGTGCAGACAGGAAACGGGCTTGGAATGTTCCTTTAAAAGCAGGCACCTCCAAGCATGTGTCAGTCGGCACAAAGATATAGATGCCCTTTAATCCATTAATGATCGTTTCTGGGAATTTACCTTAAGAACATATGCTAGAAAATAAAAATATTGGTTGAGTTGTACTCCGAAAGAATGAGGAAAGAAATAGAAATAATCTGAAGATAAAAGTCTATGGAAATGGTTAAGTGGAGCCCATATGTGTATATATGGTGTGTGTGTGTGCACAGGAGTGTGTGTGTGTGTGTGTGTGTGCATGCATCTATATATAGCAGGATGTACATCTATCTATCCTATCTATCTATCTATCTATCTATCTATCTATCAATCAATCTATCTATCTATCTATCATCTATCTATCTTATCATCTATCAATTTTTGTGGTGCTGGGGATTGAACCTAGAGACACTCTACCTCTGAGCTACACCTTAGCCCTATTTTATTCTTTGGAAACAGGGTCTCACTAAGTTGCTGAGAGTCTCGCTAAGCTGCTGAGACTGTCTCTGAACCTGTGATCCTCCTGTCTCACCCTCCCAAGTACTGGGATTACAGGGTAGTGCCACCATGTCCGGCTACACATAGCAATTTAAAATAGCGATTACAGAAACTATGAAGGCTATAAAAAATGTCCATATGTTGGGTGAAAAGTTCAGCATAATGCTTCAGCCTAAAGTGGGGTAGACAAGTTGGCCCTCCTTGGCTGGCTCTTGCCTTCTCCTTGGTCTGCTGCAGGCGGCCGTGGGGGCTATACCTGGAGGGTCGCCCTGGTAGATAGTGTCCGGCCGGATTCCATCGACCGACACTGGCCAGGAGATGCTGAGGAATTCTCTCCCTTTTTCTTTTTAGCTCTGTCTCCAAGGTTCTTGCTCCCACCCACAAACCCACTCCTGCCTCTGCTGGTGATGGGGCCCCTCTCTCTGGGAACGTGGCTTCTTCCCTTGTTTTTCAAACTGTAGATGAAGCACTTGCTTCCCATTTTTCAATTGGCTTCTCGGCTCTGCTAGCATTTGTGTAACCAATTCCCTGTTTTTGTTTGTTTGTTTTTGTTTTGTGTTGGTACTAGGGATTGAACCCAGGGACATTCTACTTCTGAGTTACAACTCCTAGTCCTATTTTGTTTTTTATTTGGAAACAAGGTGTCACTAAGTTCCTTAAGCTGGTCTTGAACCTGTGATCCTCTTGTCTCAAGCCTCCAAGAATTGAAGTTACAGGCTAGTGCGACCACACCCTGCTCTCTGTTTTGTTCTCATCATGTTTAAGTATGTATGGGTGATCTCTCAGTCCTCCCTCCTTCCCTTCCTTCCTCCCTCCCTCAATCTCTCCCTCCCTTCCTTCTTTTCATGGAAAATAAAGTAGGGAGCTGGGTGTGATGGCACACACCTGTAATCCCAGTACTTGGGAGGCGGAAACAGGTGCATGGTTACTTAGTGGTCAAGATATTGCAGCTGGATGCTGTGGTGCATGCTTGTCATCCCAGTACTTGGATTGCTGAGACAGGGGGATTGCAGGTTTGAGGCTAGCCGCAGCAATTTAGCAAGACCCTCTACAACTTAGCGAGACCCTGCTTCAAAAGAAAAAATTAAAAAAGGGCTAGGGTTGTAGGTGGGAGGTAGGGTGCCCCTGGATTCAATCTCCTATACCACAAAAGCAAAGCAAAGCAAAACAAAACAAAAAGGCTAGAGAATGTGGTTCAATCCCCAGCATCAAAGGGGAGGAGAGAAGATATATTGCAATTCAGGTATCACACAGAGTAAACTTTATATTCTTCCCATCCCATGTTACGTGCTATGTACTTTATTGCCATACACAAATCCACAGTGTTTTCGGGTACTTCTTTTCTTGTTTCCAAATTTCCTCCCTTAAAGCAAATCACAGGAGTAGCCACAATCCAAGATCAGTGGCTTCAATGAAACATCTAACTCAAAACTTCTTGGCATTTTACCTTTCACCTTCCCAGAGCTGAGGGTAAAACTGGGCTTTAGGGTTTTCAAAGCGATTACCGATTCACTTCGGCTGTGGGACACTTTAATTTCAGCTTGCACATCGTTACGACTCCAGCGAAGCGGTACTGATTCTAACCGAGGAAGCAGCACTGGGCATTCACAAAGGCCATTCAAAGGGGTGGGAAAGGCTGTTCAGCACTGACAGGGAGCGTCTTCTCATGGCTCCTCAATGCCCTGCGTTGCTTTTGATTAACTATGTGTGCATTTCCTGTGATTCCCAACAGTAGCCTCCCTGCCCATCTCTCCTGCTGTCCCCATCAGAAAAATCCATAACCACGACTTTTCCCAGCCTTTAATCTGCCCCTGGAGAGTCAGGGAAGCCACCAGGATCATTGTTCACGGGGCAACGGGGCTGCCCTTCGCGGTACTGAAGCTTGGTGGGCGTCGGTTGGCTTCAGAAGCACCAAAGAGGGAAGCGGAGGTATTGTGTCTTGTGCAGAGGTTAGCAGCTGCCCTTCCTTTGGGAGGCTGGGTCTGGGATCACTGTGTTTGCAGTGCTGTGTGTAACCTTGGCATGCAATCAGCAGAGAAAATATTCATTATTGCCCGACTGTCTGCTGAAGACAATTTCAATTATTCTGGCATTTCAATGGATGAAAAAGCCCTTTAGGCTGGCCCAGGAGATTAGCCTTAAAGGCTCTGTAAATTAGGAAAGTTACAATCGGTATATTATCTGGCAGGCAGCTGCGGAATACACCACGGCAGGCAAAGAGAGACAAATTGCTGTATTCCGGTTGTGGTTTTGATATATCAATTTACAAGTTTAACATACACATTTGTGAAAGAATGATTCTTGCCTTTCTTAAATCACTTTTAACTGCCCGTGCGCTGAGTTTCTGAACCTGTAACTTGAATCGCTGGCCTGCACTGCTGACGTTTTGTTTTAAAGCTCAATTTCGGTTGGAAAAAATACGGCCGGAGACAGAGCTTGGGAATTAATCTTTCCTAAAGTTATTCAAATAATATAATATATGGCAGTTAATCAGAAAATTCCATTTGCGGAAATGTGAATAATGTCCCACAGAAAAGCTTTTTCTTTAATGGGATGTTTTTCATGTCTTTTTCCCTCCTAGATGCGCTCTGGTGTGATAATTATATTTATACATATTATTTCACCAAACTTGTCTGATGTGATAAGTGAAAATGAAAACAGTGACCATCATAACATATCCCAAGACTTATGGCATAAATGAGGTCTATTGATAAATAAGCTTTTCTTGATTCTTCAAGTTTTTAAACATTTCTGATATGTTAGAACTCAGATATCATTCAAACTAAAGATTTTTTTGTTTTTTAGTCCTGGGAATTGAACCCAAAATGCCTTTAGAAATACTTTTGATGCATCCTTTAGGAAACAAACCTAGAGCCATCAGTAAGTATCAAAATATAGATTTTTTTTTCAAGAAGGTTTTGTAAACAGCCTGTGGCTTTGCTTCCCCCCAAATATCTGAGATGACCTCCTATTTCTCATCTGTGAAATCCAAGACAATAACATAAAACTCCGGAGGAAACTTCATCAACTTGGAAATATTTACATTTATTGGAAAAAGCAGACGGACTGGTTTGGATACACCCTTCTTCTTATTGAAAAAGATTTTTTAGACTTCTCACTTAAAAATTACTTTGGGTATGTGTTTGAAGGTCAAAGATTACATTGGAGTAAGATGTATCCGAATAGCACTGACCGGGGCCCTGGCTGTTAAGTTGTTGAATTCAGCAGTATTTCTATCACACCGTCCCCAGAGAACCCCTCAGAAAGGTAAGTTTATCAATCAATAACATGGAACTCACTTTTTTTTTTCTTGCTTGTTTACAGAACAAGATTACCCACGAGGGACTGTTTCTTGTCTTTTACAATACCCAGGAAGCGTCCTTCATCATGGAGTTTGACTGGGGATTTTTACCGTACGTTGCACTGACATATTTTCTCATGGGAATGAGTGGGCCAGTCCAGGCAAGCATCTGCCATTCTTAAACGGACAGTTCCAGGCCGGAGAATTTAAGAGACAACCAAATAGAGTTTTAATGCCCTGCAAGATAATAATGAAAGACATTTATGAAAAAGAAAAAAAAATTCCAGTTAGTTTGAAAGCCAGGGCCCACACTCCACATTTTGACAGCAGATGGCTGGCTGGCTGGCTGGACTACTCCTGGTTTACTTTCCAACTTGGATCTATCTCACTGGTCCAGTGAGATTCTGAGGACTCCCTCCAATCTGGTTAATGTTCAGAACCAATGTTTGAGTTTTAGACTAATTATGGGCCGAGCACTGACATTTTTTTCTATAATATGAAGACTGGTGCCAGCAGTAACTCAGTGAGATTTAACATAAAAGCAAGATAAAACAATTAAAGTGGAAGAATATTTGATTAAGTGGATCGCTGATTTATAGTGAGGTAAATTGAAATAGAAAGGAGAGTGAACTTTTTTATGGCAATCATATATTATGTTCATTATCGGAGACTTGGGGCCCTTTGTGCTTTTGTGATTTAGAAAGAAATAAACCAGTTTAAGGAGACTCATCCTGGCAAGCATCACTTTCGTCTTCTCCTGAGTTATGGTTTCTTTTCATTGCAAAGGTGAAATAAATCATGTTCGAGAAAACTCATGGCAAAAAATCATAACATTTGAATAGACAAAAAAAAAAAAAAAGTGTAGTAAAGAGGTTGTGCTTGGCACAACCACTTCTGTTTTGGTGATAGAGCTCTGTATACACTCCGATCATCAAGTATTTGGCGTCTGCAAAAGTTGTATCTGTGGCAACATCCCTTCAGGGGTCTTGGGCACAGTGTCTGGAGGAACCGTGAGATTCGGTATCAGACCCGGGGAAATTGTGCAACGGCTCCGGTCCACATGCCTCCTCTTGTCCTGTTACTGGCTGCGTCACGAGGCTCCCTTTGGCTTGGAGTTGGGCTGTTCCTGAAGCTGTCTTCAGCAGGTGCTTCTGACATCCTTTCCCACAAACTACCTGGCACTTTTATTTAGCAGTGGGGTCCCATGTCGCGTCAGAAAAAAAAAACAAGCCTCCCTGTCTACGAGCACCTCAGAAGGGCAGGGTCGGCAGAGGGGACGAGAAGGGAGGAGCAGAGGGTTGGGAAATTCAAAGAACATTTTAAAGAGAAAGTCAAAACAGCCAATAGTTCCATGGCTCCTGAGGGCTGTTGTAGAAGTCTCCTCATTCCCCCCAAATTACCCTTTTCTGAAGCAATTTCTGCCTCAATACTGTTAGACCAAAAACATTTGTGTGTGTGTGTGTGTGTGTGTGATACTGGGGATTGAACCCAGGGACTTTCTACCTCTGAGTTACACCCCCAGGACTAGGAAGATGCAGGTAGGAGAGGTTAGCCCCCGGAGGGACGGAGCGGCCACGAGATTTCTCCACTCAATACCCAAGTGCGTGTTCTCACACAGAGGAAATCGGAGGGGGAAATGTTAATGCACCAGAGAACTCGCAGCCCCTCACATTGTTTAATGATAGGCTTCATTCTTTGATGTCACATCTGACATGCATTCATTAATTTTTACCCAAATGTTATTTTATTGCAGTTTTACATATATATATATATATCAAGGAGCAACTAATGACTCAAAGAAAGAGCTCCAAGCCGAGTTCTAGCCCTGACACCACCCTTCCCAGGTGTGTGGCCCTGGGCGCCTCTCGGATTTCTCTGTAGTTCCTGGCTTCCCTGTGTGCAAAAGGTGGGTCTGTGCTCGGTTCTTTCTGAGCTTTTCCCAGGCTCTGACAGCTGGTGCCTCTCCGGTGATTATTTCCAGCAGGGGAAAGAGGGCTGTATTGTCAGCTACGAGTAGGTTTTACATTTCTGCACCCTCCTCCGCCCCCCCCTAAAATTAGATGAGTAAAAAAAAAAAAAATGCTTCATGCTGATGAGCAATTAGCCTAAGTTAAGGGAGGTATTTTCCACTTTTCAAAGGAAACAGTCGTTGACATTCCCGTAACCACGGCATACACACACGCACAATGGAGATCTCATTTTTATTGTTGTTGTCAACCGGGTGAGCAACTGCGTTGACTGCGATCATGCCGGCGTACTTTCGGTCGCCAAGACTCTTTGCCATGGCATCAGGGGCGACTCCTGCCATCTGTTCATCCTTGCGGGACCCTGAGCTTTCTTCCCCTTGGTACCTTCGCTCGGAGCACCTGCCTCAGAGTCGTTCTGAATCAAAGCAGTGATTCAGAGGTGAAAAGTTGACAAGAGTGAGGGGTTCTGAGAGCGAGGACAGTAGGGAAAAGAGGATTAGCAAAAATGACATCTATAGTATTGACTGTCCTATAACTTGCCTCCCAAATTGCCCTTTTCTGAAACAATTTCTGCCTCAATACTGTTAGATCAAAAACATTTTTTTGTGATACTATGGATTGAACCCAGTGGCTTTCTACCTCTTAGTTACACCCCCAGAATTATTTTATTTTTTTTATTTGGAAACAGGGCTTCCCTAAGTATCAGGCAGGCCTCAAACTTGCAATCCTCCTGTCTCAGCCTCCCAAGTACTGGGCTTACAAATGTGTGCCACCATGGCCAGGTATTCTAGTCCTTTTTAAAAATTTTAATTTTGAAACAGGGTCTCGCTAAGTCGATAAGGGTCTCACTAAATTGCTGAGATTGGCCTTGAACCTGCGATCCTCCTGTCTCAGCCTCCCAAGTACTGGGATTACAGGCAGGTGCCACCAAGCTCAGATCAATCATAAATGTTTTTTTTATGTTTTTAAGCTTACGAGATCTAGTTCTTAATAACACCTTCAGATTGCTAAAGGTCCTATGCAGAAATACACAATGTATTTATGAGCAGGTGCCTGTTTAATTAATTTATGAGGTTCAGCTACCCTATTAGCGCACAGATGTTGTGCTTCCTTTCCATGTCTTGTGTTTCTCTGTGCAGGTCACAGAGGTAGTGGCAAAGGTGACGTACCCACAGGTCCCGCAAGCAACTCTGGGCCTCTTGGCCAGTCGTCTCTACTTCTCACAGTAGGTAAAACTGGGCAGAAAAGCTGTAGCCGGGAAAAACTGAGATGCCATGTGACAGGAGGTTTTCTATATTATACACTAAAATGTACAAATGGTGTCTAGATATTTTTCAGACCGGCAAGCTCTGAGAATTGTTCTATTTCGTGGAGCTACAGACAGAGGTGCTCCACGAAGCAAACTAAGGAAGCCAAGAGAGAAGAAGACCTAGAAAGCAGGAAGTAGGGACAAACTCAAGAGAGAGGTGACAAGGAGACGCTCCATTGGAGCTCTGAGCAGTCGAGAGAAGTCGAAAGAGCCTGGGAGAAATGTCTACGGGAAAGTAAAACTCCTAAGTTTGCAGATGTGTTTGAAGATTATGGGAGACATTTGGGGATTTTTCTGGGGCCGTTTAGGGTTAAAGTAGTGATGAGTTCATAGAAAATGAGACAATTAAAAAACAATGCAACCATTAACTCCAGGAAAAACAAAAAATTAAATAAGGAGATGCAAAGGCTGTATACTTTATGGCTGGACCTTGAAATTTTTCACCTAAAGATAAGGTAAAATTAAATTCTGATGTAATCAAAATTATAATGAGACTTCATTGGATAGATGGAGGAGGACAAGAGGAATGGTATTGGGAGAGAGAAACTTTTCTGAATAGGAAGTCAACACAGATGACTAAAAAGGAAAAATTTTTAAAAACCCACAAGATATGATTTATGAATATGAAGGTAAATACTATCAAGGGCAGCAAAGGAATTGCAAAAACGTTAAGGGATTGATTCCAGGGAGCAGAACTCATCCACTGAGGGATTGGGACAAGGGCTGCTGTTTGTTTTCTGGTATTTTTTTTTTTTTCTTAAAATTATTTTTCAGTACTGGGAATTGAACTTTTTATTTTATTTTGAAAGAAAGTCTTGCTAAGTTGCCCAGTCATCCCAGAATCCAGCGATTTTCCTGCCTCAGTCTCCCGAGTAGAGAGGATTATAGGGGTGCAACATCACACCCCAACTTTTTGTTTTTTAGGTTCTTTCATTTCTTCTGCAGAATTGAGGATTGAACCCAAGGGCATTCTACCTCCGAGATACAGCCCCAGCCCTATTTTTAATTCTTTATTTTGAAACAGGATCTCATTAAGTTGTGTAGAGCCTCACTAAGTAGCTGAGGCTGGCTGCGAACCTGCAATCCTCTTGTCTCAGCCTCCCAAGTATTCAGATTATAGGCATACACTACCACAGCCAGCTATTTTCTAGGTTTTACTGTAGTATCTAGTACACTCACTCTTTCTTTCTCTCTCTCTCTCTCTCTCTCTCTCTCTCTCTCTCTCTATATATATATATATATATATATATATATATATATGTATATATGCTCTCTCTATATATATGTTGTGTGTGTGTGATTTTTAATTGTATATATACATGTGTCTGTATATATACATACATGAAGCAATGCAATCATTAACCCCAGGAAAAATAAAAAGTTAAATAAGAAAGGAAATGGAAAAAGACCACATGGTATGCTGATAAAATGTTACACACTTTAAAAATCTATTGAGTGGAAGGGTAAAACCTTAGGGGAATGAGTATTCGGTTTTGGCAAGTGTGACTCCATAGAGGCAGGCAGCAGCCTAGGGCCATTTCTCACCTTTTCATTTGCCAAGGTTCATCGCTTCGAGGATAACGCGGTGTTCCAGTGGCATGGCCAGTACAGGAGTCTGACCTCTACTTTCTCTGTTGACGCGATGTAAAATCCCCCTTTGCCTATGAACATAGTCTTTACAAAGGGGATTTTGATCTGGAAACCCAACCCAATTCTTCCTTTTTCTGCCCCAATTTTTTTTTTTTTCACATGGCTTCTCCAATAATTTCATTCCTGTAAAATTGGGATAAATGGAATATTGTGTGTGTGTGTGTGTGTGTGTGTGTGTGTGTGTGTGTGTGTGTGTTGCTGGGGATCAAACCCAGGCTTTGCCCGCGTGAGACAAGAGCTCTACCACTGAGCCACCTCCCAGCCCAAATGCAAATGGAACCTCTTAAAGCTGAGCTGCGTCCGGCTGAGGTCATGCTTACTTTTATTCATGGGCCAAGTTCAATGTCTGGCATATAGTAGTTACTCCATAAAAATATGTGGAATCAATACATGAATCCAGGGCCCACACCAAGTAGCAGAGGAGTCCCCAGAGCTTCCCCAAAGGAGAGAATCACACCTCTTCTTACCTTCATCCTCTCCTCATTCTTCTCTGTTTTGAAGCCAGGACAATTTTTTCCCAACTACATCTCTGACCAGGCCCCCCTGTGCTGAGACTGTTCTGCGGTTCTCATGGTGGTCATGTGAAGGCTGGCTTCCTGACGCCTCTCTCTGAGTCCATCCGTTCCACATTCCTCCCATCTCTGTGCCTTATTCTCACATTGTCTCCAGTCTCGGGGGCTTTGGGATGGTCTTCTCTGAGCTCAAAATCGTCTTCCCTGCCCCTTCATTTAATTCGTCCCTCAGGTGAGCACCACATCATCAGGGGAGTTGTAGTCCACCCTCTTTAGACACAGACTTCTTTCCAGGTTTCCATAGCAACGTTTCCCTCGGTGGTACCCTCCATCACTATTGCAGTATTATACCTATTGGTCAGATAATCTGATTAATTTCTGTCTCCTCCATTAGTAGATCTGGCGTGGAGGGCGGGGACCATGTCTGAACAAGCATGTCCATCCCCCCCTCCCTTTTCCTTGAACTGGGGATTGAACACAGGGGAATTCTATGTTCAAGTTACACCCCAGCCCTGTTTTATTTTGAGACGAGCTCTCACTAAGTTCTGAGTATCTCCTTAAGTTGCCGAGGCTGGTTGAGTGGTCTAGAACCTGCAATCCTCCTATCGTCTCAGCCTCCTCCTCAGCGGGAGGTGGGTAGGATTATAGGTGTGTGCCACCACACGTGGCTTCAACCCTTATATTAGTGAGGCACAACTCCTTATAAGGGAGTTGTTTGATAAAAAAAAAAAAAAGACAGTGAATAAAAAGAACATTATACATCCTTAGAGGTGGCATCAAAATAGGGGTGTGTGTGTGTGTGTGTGTGTGTGTGTGTGTGTGTGTGTGTGTGTATTCGATTGTCAGTAATAGCAGTGATGGTGGTTTGTGGGCTAATTATGTGTACAGAATATTTAGCTGCTTTTAAAGCAAACTGATAAGCCACCCATTTTCCTCTCTGCCTCTCTCTTAGTGTCACTGCCCATTATGAGCAGCTCAGGGTATGTTTGTGTGAGTGTGTGTGTGTGTGTGTGTGTGTGTGTGTATACATCTACCTTCTGTCTGTCTGTCTGTCTGTCTGTCTGTCTGTCTGTCTCTCTCCAAGGCTCCCGGTTCCAGCATTTCCACCATGACGTGACATTGGGATGACTCAGCATCCTATCCAGTCCAGCATCCTTGTCAAAACCAATTTCCCCCGCACACTGACAAGTAGAAATTCGCCAGGGCAGGAGGTTGGTGGGAGTTTGGGGTGGGAGAGGAGGAAGGGTTCAGAGACCCAGTAGCAAAGACTTCCAAAGCTTCTTACTCTTTCAAATGTTTAAATACCCACTTCAAATTTCTTGAGATAATAAGCTTACAAAGGGGAGCCAGTCTTGAAAGTTGGGGTGCTGTACCATCGGATTCCTGCCTGGTGAGAAGCTGCATGATAGTTTTTTTTTTGTTTTTGTTTTTGTTTTTTTTTTTGCGATGCTGGGGATTGAACTCAGAGGCATTGTACCTCCCAGCTACACCCCCAGCCCTATTTTTTATTCTTTATTTTTTTGAAACAGGGTCTCACTAAGTTGTGGAGTGCCTCACTAGGTAGCTGAGGCTGGCCTCGAACCCGGCTCCTCCGGTCTCAGCCTCCCAAATGCTGGGATTACAAGCGTGCACCACCACGCCCGGCTACATGCTAGTTTTGAAATGTGGCTATTGTGGGTAAAATCGTGACTCATACTTTTAACATCACAAAAAAGCTATTCCATTTTAGCAGCTGTGAGGGCAGCAACAGACTTCCTCCTAAGGAGGAAATATCGATCTATAAAAAACCAAGTTGTTGAATAGGCCCGTCTAGAAACACAGACCTTTCCTCTTCCTTGCTCTTGGGCAGAAATCCTCCCCCACCAGGTCCAAAGTGAAGATTTTTTTCTTTGGCATCGCGTTCAGGACTGTTTGCAGTTGACTCTCATGATTACATGCTAATTAGCTTGCTGTGATTGATATGGAAACTGAGACACATCCCTATCGAACACGTGTGATTATAATTTTCTCAAAGTTGGATGTAAGAATCCACAGATTCAAGTGGATTTGATCTTCAGATGTAGAAGTAAACAAAATCAGGCGATATCAGAAAAATTTCTTCCTCCTCTTGTTCCTGTGCAAAACAAGCTGTAAAATCTTCATCTAAGAATTTGAGCGTGTACGTGTGTATGCATGGTGCTGGGGATTGAACCCAGGGATGTTTACCTTTGAGCTACCTTAAGCCCTACTTCTTCTTCTTCTTCTTCTTCTTCTTCTTATTATTATTATTATTATTATTATTATTATTATTATTTTTATTTTGAAGCAGGGTCTCACTAGGTTGCTGAGGGGGCCTCGTATCTTAGATCCTCCTGTCTCACCTTCCCAAGTACTGGGATTATAGGTAAGCGCTACCATACCCCGCTTCTAAGAAGGGTTTTAAAACCATATATTCTTGGTCTACGATGTCATTCTGCTGATATGGTGACTTCCATCTCTGTAGACTTCCACGCTGTCAGCTCTTTTGAGCTATTTCTCTTCTGTCAAATAGTCACCACTGGAAAGATGCTTCTCCATCATTGGCAAACCCCCTCTTTCTTTTGGGCATATTGGAATTTGGTGGTTTTTTTTGTTGTTGTTGTTGTTGTTCTAGGTCTTTCTATGGTTATAACATTGATAATGGCATTATCAACAACAATAATAAACATGGTCAGCAAATACTGAGTTCCTGTCCTCCTTCAGACAGCGAAGCAAACCTCTGAAGCAGATAGTATTATTGTCTATTTTGCAGTTGAGAAAAATGAGGCTTTAGGAAGTTAGTGAATGTGGGAACCAGTGAAAGTGGAACTCAAATGTCACAAGAGTGCTGGTGGCATTTGGGGCTGTCCTCACCACTGTCACACGCCTTCCGTGTCTGCAATCATTCTCCTCTGGACAGTCAGGGTCAGAATTCTGTGTTTGATTCATTGCTGGCTCGTATTGAACCTTTCCTAATCCAAGCGAGAAATGGAAATGAGTCCAATTCTTTTTTTCTTTTCTTTTTTTTTTATGGTACTGGGAATTGAATCCAGTGGTATTCTACCTCTGAGTTATGCTCTCCCAGACCTTTTTTTTTTTTTTTTTCATTTTGAAACAGGATCTCAAAGGTAGGCATGATGGAGCACATGTGTAATCTCAGTATTTGGGAGGCTCAGTCAGAAGGATTGCAGGTTTGAGGATAGCCTCAGCAACTTAGTGAGACCTTGCTTCAAAATAAAAAAGAATAAAAAGGGCTGGGCCTATAGCTCAGAGGTAGAAAGCCCCTGGGTCCAATTCTTAGTATCAAACAACAATAAACAAACAAACAAATAACAGGGCCTCACAAAGTTGCTAAGGCTGGCCTTGAGCCTGTGATATTCCTGTCTCAGCCTCCCAAGTACTAGGATTACAGGTGTGCGCCACCATGCCCATCTCTGATTCATTTTACTATCTTTGATTTTAGTTCCATGCCCAGCACAGAGTAGGTGCTTTATCAGCATTTGATGAATGAATATACACATGCACTAGAAAGAAAAGGAAGTCGATTAATCACAGATCCCCCTTTGAAATCTGCACTGTTGTCTACTGCTATTGAAGGGGGGGGGGCTTGTATTCTGCTCTCTTTTGTCACATATCCAGAGAAAGTGACAGAAGCATGATTTGGTGGCACTGAACCCGCTTTTACATTTAAGGATGAGCGCCAGCAGGGAAGATCTTGGAAATAGATAAACATATCCTGTTTCCTAGGATGGTTCTGTGAGCTCGCTCACCTGGTCCTTCGTGGAGTGTAGACCGGTTGACTAACTGACAGACTCCAAATTCACTTGTATCAGAGAATCAGATCCTGCCTTCCCTTGTTCCCAAACTCAGGAACATTTATCTGCATTTGAAGCCTTGTCTTAGTGACTTAAAAGGGCCATTAACTTTTAGGAAGAAACAGAGACCCCTGTTTTGGGTTTTCATACTGTAGGTGGATGAGTCTCTGATCCTGCGATTATTTTAGTTTGAATTGAAATTATGATAAAGGTGACCACTGGGTATCATGATGTATTTTTAAAGATTGTATTAGAGTACAGATCAGTTTATAGGTGTGAAATCGTTCTTTATTGATATAGAAAGAACAGTTGCTACAGTGTTAGCTCACACATCCTATATATTCATTAGATGGTTACTCGGAGAGCACATTACAAATTAAAATTCATGATCTTTGATAGAAAGAAAAAGGGACTGAGCTGTGCACAATGGAACACACCTGTAATTCCAGTACTTGGGAGGCTGAGGCAGGAGGATTGCAGGTTTGAGGTCAGCCTCAGCAACTTAGCGAGACCTTGTTTCAAAATAAATAAAGTAGGGATGGGGTGTAGCTTAGAGGTAGAAATGGGTTCAATTTCCAGCAACACACACACACACACACACACAAAAGGAAATGGGGTTGGTTTGAACCTTCTCCCTGCTTTAAAAGAAACTTTAGAGCAGAAATAATCTCAAAGAGGTCATACACTAGCGCTTCTTCGGCCACTGGACGCTACCCCAACCCCATCATCGTGATTTCGATTCTGCCCTGCTCTGCCATCCGATTTTCTGTTGCTTCCCTTCTCTGCCCCTGTCTCTGTCCTCGAGTTTGTCACCCCGTTCACTACTCTCTCGGGCACACTGTAGCTTGGGAAGCGGGGAGTCAGGCGCTCTCTCAGACAAATGCGTGTTTCCATTTCATGGACAGTGAAAGAGGGTCAGAGGAGTCAAGTGACGCTCAAAGCCACAGAGCAAGTAAGATGCGGGCCTTAAGTTCAGATCCATAATCCAGTGTGTGTGTGTGTGTGTGTGTGTGTGTGTGTGTATCTGTGTGTGTCTGTGTGGCTGTGTGTGTGTTATACAGGGGATTGAACTCAGGGGCGCTCCACACCGAGCTACATCTCCAGCCCTTTTTAACTTATTTTGAGACAGGGTCTTGCTAAGTTGTCCAGGCTGGCCTTGAACCTGCAAGCCCCCTACCCTCAGCCTCCTGAGTAGTGGGGATTTCAGGGGTGAGTCACAGTGCCCTGCTCTATAATCCTTTTACTACTAAACTATTTCACTAACTATGAAGTCTGCCTCCTACTTTATTTTATGTTCATATTCTTTCCTGATTATTCTAAAATAATTAATATGAAACAAGTACAAAGTAACATCTTTATTTGTATTTAAATCTGTAAATGTATTAATTGGATAATTAAGTAAATACCATAGTGACACAGTATTATACACTAATTATGTTTTTATTTATGCTTTAAGTAGGTATACATTATTTATTATTTATACATGTGTATTACTTACACTTTCTTCCCTGATTTTACCTTTGAAATAAATATACCCTTATTAATTTAAAAGCTTAAAAATAGTTTAACAGTTTAAAAAAAGGTGATGCATGCCTATAATCCTAGTACTTGGGAGGCTGAGACAGGAGGATCTTGGGTTTAAGGTCAACTTCAGCAATTTAGTGAGACCCTCAGCAGCTTAGCAAGACTCTGTTTCAACATAAAAAATAAAAATAAAAAAGACTAGAGGTGTAGCTCGGAGGTAGAATGCCCCTGGGTTCTGTGCTCAGTACAAAAAAGAAAAAAAAAAAAAATCAATCAATCACTCAATCAAGTTTAAGAAAATAAGTCTTTGGTATTAACTCTTCATGCATTTGAGGAAGTAGCAGGAACTCCTCTTCCTCATTCTTTCTGGCTGGAATGAAAATATAAAGGCTGGTGCTAGGCAACTACTTAGTATTTTTATTTATTTATTTTTTGTTTTGGGTACTGGGAATTGAGTCTGGGGGCATTCTACCTCTCAGCTATACCTCCTTCTTTTTTCAAAACAGGGTCTCGCTAGGTTGGCGAGAGTCTCACTACTTGCTGAAGCTGTCCTCGAACCTGTGATCCTCCTGTCTCAGCCTCCCAAGTACTGGGATTACAGGCCATGCACCACCAAGCCTGGCTTGGCAACTATTTTAGATCACTTGAAAACCTGTTAAAGACAGGTAGAGCGGCAAGGTAGAATGAGCTTGGGACACTGAGGACTGCGGAGGACCAGCGTTGGTCAGCCCACTTCCAGACTTCTTTTCATGTGAGCGAAAAATAAATTTGTGTCTTGTTACGATAATGACTATGTCTATATTAACTTCTTATATGCAGTTTAACCAAATCTGACAAAATACTCTCTATGACTTTGGAATCACTGATTTATGTGTTGAAGCTTTACCTCTATTGTGACAGCCTTTGAAGAAGTGATGAACTTCAGAGTTTTTTTTTTTGCAGTACTAGGGATTGAACCCAGGGGCATTCTACCTCCAAGGTACACCCCTTGCCCGATTTTTATTTTTTATTTTGAAACAGGGTCTCACTAAGTTGCAGAGGGCCTCACTAAGTAGCCAAGGCTGGCCATAAACCTGCAATCCTCCTGTCTCAGCCTCCCAAGTATTGGGATTACCAGCATGCGTCACCATGCCTGGCTGGAATCACTGATTTGGAATTCGATGAAAATTAAATAATTCATTAACAAACTATTTTACAGATGGAGAAATTAGATCCTTGAATGGTGAGTACCTGGACTTTATTAACTTTTCTGAAATCCAACCAAATTATGCAATGGCTTTCATAAATAAGCAGAAGACTATCGGCTACAAATAAAGCATAGAAAACATCCTTATTTGTCTTAAATTTATTTCCCAAAGAAAGTATGTGTTAGAGGAAGCAAAAATTATGCTCTGGCCCTGAAATCCTTTTGGAAAGTTTGAACTAAGACTGATACTCTAAATATTAAGGGTGAAAAGTGGCATTTTGAATTCCTTGCAATGGAATCTATCATAATACTCTATGGTAACATAATAACACGGTCCATATCTTTATCTAAATAATGACTGGTGAGTGTGCCATTAAAACATGTGTGTTCTACCCAAATCCATATCTCAAGTTATTCTAGTTTTACAGTTTGCTGCTTTATTTTAGTAGTTTCTCAGACACTGCCATAGACATGAAAGCCAAAGATTCCCATTGATCCTCGCCTGGGAATTCCTCAGCAAACGTCCGAGCCATAAAAATTCTACTCGCCAGCATCAAATCTTGAGAGTAATCCGATACTTAGAGGTCAGTCTCTAATTTTGGCTTTTGGAGGGGGAAAATACTTCAGTTGCACCCATGAAATCTCCCTAATCGTATTGCGCTGGCGCAACAAAAGCAGATCTTATGCAATCGGTGGTGGTAGTGGTGGTGGGGTGTGTGTGTGTGTGAGTATTCTGGTCCTCTTATGTAAGATTAGGGAATCTTGCAGACTATCTTCAAGGCAGAGCCCGGGGCCACGGGTGCTCCCAAAGATATCAAGAAAACCCAGTAATCCTCAGGTGTGGTTGTAGATTCCCCCGCAAGGACCACGGGCTCCACGCTGCCAGTCGGCTTCTTACCCGGGTGTGGTGGCAATTACAGTCAACTCTGCTTGTTTTATACATTAACTCCTTAGCAAATTACATCTCCCCTGCCTGGTGACTTAGTTTTCCAAGTCTGTTTTATGAATTATTGAGAAGCCTGTGAACTCTGAGTTGATGGTCTGACCAGATCGATTAAGTCCTTCCTCTGAACGACCCATTCCTAGACTCTTTGTGGAGTGTGTGTGTGTGTGTGTGTGTGTGTGTGTGTTGTGTGTGCGCACACACACTTTTGGATAAGAACTCTAAAATCTTGAGGTCTTTCAAAATAATTTAAATGAAAGAACTGAAATGATTTGCTAACTTTTGAACACTTGCTGATACCTTTGAGTATTGTATATGCCAGATCTGACTTCTTGTAGACCTCATTAGAAAGACATTAATCCTAGAGCTGGCGTGGAAATTCACTTCCTCCCTTGGCCTGACTTGAGTGGTTTTAGTTTAATTGACCTTACAGTCACGATAATACCCCCACTTCCCTGCCTGGCTTATCGAAATGGCAAACAATATGGGGTTTTCTGGAAAAATTTCCTGAAATATGTCATGCCTACCTGCAGTGCTCAAATGTATTTTGGATGTAGTGAGGGAGAATAGAGAAAAAAGACTCTTCCAAATGCTTTATAATAAAGTTTCTTGATTTTTCAAAGCAGGAGGGAAACAAAAAAAAGTAAACAATCATCACATTGCTATAGGTTGTTATTATTATTGTTGTCACTATTATTTTGTGGTACTGAGAATTGAACCCAGGGACATTCTACCTCTAAGCTACATCCTCAGCCCTATTTTTTTTTTTTTTTTCCCATACTGGGGATTGAACCCAGGGGCATTCTACCTCTGAGCTACACCCCTAGTACTATTTTTATTCTTTATTTTAAAACAGGGTCTCACTGAATTGCCGAGGGCCTCACTAAGTAGCTGAAGCTGGCTGATCCTCCAGTTTCAGTCTCCCAAGTACTGGGATTACAAGCCTACACCACCACGCCCTGCCTGTTTTTTATTTTGAAACAGGGTTTCACCAAGTTGCTGGAGACCTCGCTTAGTTGCCAAGGCTGGCCTCAAACCTTCAATCCTCCTGGCTCAGCCTCCCAAGAACTGGGATTAGAGGTGTGCACCACTGCTCCCGGCTTCAGTATATCACTTTAACACGTGCTGTGTTCTGCTTTCAGAGTCTGCAGTTGGCCATCAAGGGGAAGTAATGCATGCACCAGGAGCAATGGTTACCCAACCACACAGTCTCCACAACCTACCCACACCCTCCAGCTAACCATTGGAGCTGGCGGGGTATAGCCTCGCACCTGCTGCAATGAAGCCCAACAAGGCCCCAGGATGTTTTGCTAGCCACCGGCACTAACTCTCCCAAATCGAATTCTTCCAAGTCATTTCTTGCCTGTTTATAAGAGCTGCACTGTTTGGGTGGAAAGGTTATAAAGATCCACATCTATGGCATTCTTCTTTCTCCTGGGGGAGCTTTGCTTTAAGTTCTCCTGGATTTCTTTGGACTTAATGATCAGATGTGTTCAATGGGCGTTGGCAGCCTGTCCAAGAGGCAGCAAGAGGCACCCCAGGAGGACAACGCCCCCCACCCTGGATCTGATTAATCCTCAACAGCTGGGACTGAATGGGTGCAATCCCATTTGTTGTCTTGGGTGCCCGGCTAGGACTTGCCTTTCTTCCCCTTGTTTCCACGTCAAAGGGCAGCCTAGCAATGTGCTTGCGATCCGGCCAGAATGTTCAGAGCGGTGAAGCGTCACTCTGAGGCTCAGGGCTTCCAGTGGGCAACGGGTCAGCTGCTGTCACATACAGCGGGGCGTGGGGCTGGCAGCGAGGCGGCGAGGCACCCGGGCAGTTTCTCTGTCGTTGCTAGGGATGCCGTGTTCTCTATGCCGCAGCGCCATGCGCTCGAGAGGAAGAAAAAGGGACACTCGACTTCCCACGTGAGAGTGGAGGACGTGATTCCCAGGCCTTCTGTGGCATTAATCAGGCCTTGTTTACATGGAAAGAAGCCAGAAGAGCTAGAGCCAGAGAGGTGTGTTTGGAAAGCCAAGTGGTGATGTCACCTGTGCCGCGCGGCCCCAGCAAGCCACTTAGCGGGCTTAGAGGCCTTGTATTCAGCTGTGGAACAAATCCCAGTTAAGTGGCGCGGGGACACCACGGGGTTTGGCCCCGTTCTTGGGATTTACATGGTTTTATTATGGTTTTGTTTGTTAAATAGTGTAACATCCTCATTTGTTATTATCTCAGGCGAGAAACAGCCTCGTCTACTGGTAAGACGGCAGTAAGAGAGCTTGAAAACCCTGCAAGGAGACAGCATACACATGTGTGCGTGCACAAGTGTGCGCACGTACATACACACACACACACAGACACACACACACACCATACAGGAAACAACACTGTTGGTTCCAGCAAGAGGATGCTGTGTTAGCTATGCCAATCACGTTCCTTCTTTTTTTTTTTCTTTGCAGTGCTGGGGATTGAACTCAGGGGCATTCTACCTCCAAGCTACATCCCCCAGCCCTATTTTTTATTCTTTATTTTGAAACAGGGTCTCACTAAGTTGCGGAGGGCCTCAAGAAGCAACTGAGGCTGGCTGCAAACCAGGATCCTTTGGTCTCAGCCTCCCAAGTACTAGGATTACAAGCGTGCGCCACCACACCCAGCTAAACCTTGTCCTTTTACCTAGCCACATGCTCGTCTTCAGATTTATTTAAATCTCCAGTGACCGCTGGACGTGGTGGTGCATGCTTGTAATCCCAGTACTTGGGAGGCTGATACAGGAGGATCTGGGTTCCCAGCCAGCCTCAGCTACTTAGTGAGGCCCTCCGAAACTTAGTGAGACCCTGTTTCAAAATAAAGAATAAAACTTAGGGCTGGGGATGTAGCTCGGAGGTAGAATGTCCCTGGGTTCCATCCCCAGTATCCCCCCCCCCAAAAAAAATCTCCAGTGGCACTCAGATATCCCTAGTAGACTGTCATTGCCCTGTCCACTGTGTCTTATTGGGGGTTTTAACCAAATATGATGCTGATCAAAGAATACATACGCTATCAATTGACTTCATTATTTCAAAACAACTCAGAACTAAATATCACTTCCAATGGAAAAAAATGGAGCTGATATTTTTCAAGACAAATGAGAACTTTGGCTTGGGTACCAGTTGAATTGGACAAATATTTCTATCTGGAAGGTGTTGATACGTGACCTTTGCCTATATATTCCTGACCCCTGAAAAGTATTAGGAACAACACACTGGGCTTCACCTGTGGCACTGTAAAACCTGTCCTTTGTCAGGGTCACAGAAGGCCCTGCTATGAGTGAAGTACTAAGTTCATGGTGGATAGGACTGGCAGGGTGCTTGTCTTGGTGGAGTTTAGTCATAACAGTCAGGCAGTATGATAGGATTCCTCGGAGATACAAAGTGTAACTTGGGCAATTTTAGTGTGATCAATTGAATGCCTGAATTATAGACGTTGCCATTTTGGAAGTTTCCTCACATTAGCGCTTCTGGATGAAAATCAAATATGTTTTGTTTTGTTTTTCCAGTACTGGGGATTGAACTCAGGGGCGTTCTATCTTTGAGCTATACCTCCAGCCCTACTTTTATTCTTTATTTTGAAACCGGGTCTCACTAAGTTTCAGAGTGCCTCACTAGGTAGCTGAGGCTGGCCTTGAACCTGGATCCTCCAGTCTCAGCCTCCCAAAAGATGGGATTACAAGCGTGTGCCACCATCCCCGGCTCAAATATGTACAAGTTAGATTTTTTGGTATTTTTTTTTTCTTTGCAATATTGAGTATTGAACCTAGGGGCATGCTACCACTATACTATATCCCCACTGCTTTTTATTTTTTTATTTTTTTATTTTTTGGTATTGGGGATGGAACCCAGAGGCATTCTACCTCCAAGCTACACCCTCAACCCTCAATCCTATTTTTTTATATTTTATTTTGAAACAGGGTCTCAATAAGTTGCAGAGGGCCTCTCTAAGTAGCTGAGACTGGCTATGAACCTGCGATCCTCCCGTCTTAGCCTCCCAAGTACTGGGATTACAAGTGTGCGCCACCACACCCGGCTCCCCCACTGCTTTTTAAATTTCATTTTGAGGAAGGATCTTGATAAGTTGCCCAGGCTGGACTCCAACTTGGGATCCTCCTGTCTCAGCCTCTCAAGTAGCTGTGATTACAGGTGTGCGTTATCGCACCTGGCTTTTTTTGTCCATTTAAAATGACTCATTATCTGCTCCAAATGAAAGCTGTTCTTTAAAAAAAAAGTCATCAACAATAATAACAAACAGAGTTGGATTAATCTAGACACTGACAAGCAGTCCTTGAATAATTAATCAATTTTGGTCTACTTTGCACGCAGAGACTCAGAGTGTTTTATGTGAAATGAGCAAGCGGAAGGATTCGAATTTATTTAACCAATAACTCAAATTGTATTGCTTTGATCTTGAATGTTCTGTGAGCAGTCCAGCAGCTTCCTCACGATGAGGCTAGGCTGGGATAGTCAGTGGGGAAAGCACTTAACTAAAATAATGAAATAGTCGACAGGGGTACAGGGTCCGTATGAGAGAATTCTTGGAGAAAAAAACGGCTTTCAGGGTTAGACAAATGTCAAGGCAATGACACGAGGCTTGAAATGACCTAACTTCTTAGAAGCAGAGATTTTGTTCTCTGATAGGAACTGACACAGCACTTACTCTTCTGAGACCGAAAAATGGAGTTTCGTGTGAGTTAGGAGACTCTCAGAACATGTCTGTAAAACTAAGATTCCTCCTCCATCTAACCCAGGATTATTATTCTTTTATATTGTTGTGTGCATGTTTTATATGCACACAATTTTTTCCCTAAGCATCTACCATATTGTTGGACTTATATACAGGCATAATAAATGCTTAACTTGCTGTGTAAAAAACACAACAAAACAAACAAACAAAAACAAAACAAAACTAAGGTCCTCTTGGCCTGGCTTGGTCTGTCAAGTTATGTGGGCTTGGACTCTGCTTTGGTAGGGGAGATTTCATAGCATAACATGATTATCCTGGTGACCTAAGAATGGAAATTTAGCCCTATTCTCTGAACAAGAAGATGGGCAATTCATTTCCTTACATCTTGGAAATATTTGTCGGTTACCTTCCTACCCAAGAGATATCTGCCATTTTGACAGAGAAAAACGTGATTGGTTCAAGGGTCCTGATTGTAAACCCGCTTCATAAACACTATCATTTCAGAACATATACCTTATGCCGTCTTTTGTCTGATGGTATCAACTACAACCGGTGAAGACTGAGAAAAGTTGTGAACTGTGGTTGTTAACCACTCAAGCCTCAGGCACTTTTTTTGTTTGTTTCAAGTACTATATATTTTAGTCTTCTTTGATTGATGTTTAAAATGAGTCTATGTAGTTGGGTGTGGGTGGTGCACGCTTGTAATTCTGGTATTTGGGAGGCTGAGACAGGAGGATCACAGATTTGATGACAGACAGCCTCTGCAAGTAGTGAGACCTTCTTATCAACCTAGTAAGACCCTTTTTAAAAAAAAATTTGGTGCATTGTAATCATGCATCTTTGTTAGGTGCAAGCTAGTATAGGTAAAGGCATGCATGCACACATGTCTCATTTAACCCTTCCCCAATTCCCGCCCCACTCCCTCCTCCTCCTTCCTTCTCAAGGTCAGTTTAGTGATTGACTTAGATGTGTTCGTGAAAGTACATCATGTTCATTAGGGTGTCCTCCCTTCCTCCATCACCTTCCGTTAAGTCAAATTTTTTGTTCACCTAAGGATTCTCCTTCTTCATCTGGAGTCCCTCTTATGTCCCATTTTCTCCCTAGCTTCCACATATTAGGGAGAGCATTTGATTTTTAACTTTTTGTGACTGACTAATCTCACTTAACATAATGTTTTCCAGTTCCATCCATTTCCCTGCAAATAACATGATTTTGTTTTTCTTTATGGCTGAGTAAAATTCCATTGTGTACATATCCCATAGTTTTGTAATCCATTCCTCTGTTCATGGACATCTTGGCTGGTTCCATAGTTTGGCAATTGTAAACTGTGCAGCTATAAACATAGAAGTAAGACCCTTTTGAAAAATAAAAAATTAAAAAAAAAGAGGGCTGGGGGTGTATAGCTCAGAGGTAGAATGCCCTGGATTCAATCCCTAGTACCAAAAGAAAAAAAAAAAGAGTAAATGTTTCCCAAACTGAAGTAGAGATTTGGTACTTAGTCATGTCGCTTAATCAATGAAGATGGTAAAACCATTAACCATAAAATGCAAAGAGAAGCATTTTGGTGTATGTATGTATAAAATTAAAGGGAATTTTGCTAAATAATTTTCATTTTGGCTATGATAGGCATGGCCTTATAAAATTCTTTTAGGGAACATCTTATTTTCCAATTATGAAACTCATAATCTTAAGAGTTGGACATACTGAATTCACCTGTATAATTGTAAATGAAGAAAAAAGTTTCTCTTTCTGAGGCATAATTATGAAGCAGCCAGTTTACTTAACTTTGAAATCCTTTTACTGTCACTAGGGAAATGTTTGAATGACTGTTACGGAGTATTTCAAATGGTGTCACGTGACTTCTTCAAAGAGCTATACGAAAAGTACATGCTTTCAATCATACACCCTTACAATGCTGGTTGCTTGTAGTTGAGAAAAATCATTGTTTTTAAGTGTGTGTTTGTGTGTGTGTGTGTGTGTGTGTGTGTGTGTGGTCCTGGGGATTGAACCCAGAGACATACTACCTCTGAGCTACATACCCAGTTCTTTTTATTTTTTATTTGGAAACAGGGTCTCACTACGTTGCAGAGGGCCTCACTAAGTTTCTGAGGCTGGCCTTGAACCTACAATCCTCCTGTCTAAACCTCCCAAGTACTGGTATTACAGATGTGTGCCACCATGCCTGACAAATCATTGCTTTTTGGATGGGTTAGTAGTTGCCCACTCTGGCAACCTATGAAAGACTTGCAGATTCAAAGTAAAACTGAACAGATTTAAAATCTTCCCAAATATTTCTCACCTCTGATGGTAATTTGGGATCCTTCCCCAAGAATTCATAGCTCTCCCATCCCTTCTCTCACCAGTGAGCAGAGGCAGAAGGATCTGCCGGCAGCAGAGGAGGAGTCTTGAGCCCCAGCTACCCACTGCCACGACAACTTAACCCAGATTGCTCTGCACACACAGGCTTTTCTGAAAAAAGTTCTTGCCCAGGTTCTCACTAGGTGAGTTTGGCCAGCTTCCAGGTGACAGTATGAGGGACGCGGGATTAATGGCCGGGTTTGGGGCTGTCTTCTGACCCCATCGCTCTGTGGCATGAGAGGACGGTGTCATCAAGGTGCCGCAAGCCTCAAACTAACAAACAGCAACAAAATAATTAGAAGTGCTGACATAAGAGACACTTGTGATCTGCCAGGGGGAAAGTTGTCTCCTGAGTTGGGGTTTGTTCAGAGAGAGCCCAGTGGTGACTGTAAGAAACTATTGTTAAGGCCTAAAGTAGTAAATCCAGTTTCTTCCTCTTTTCCTTGTGGGTGGGTGTCAGGAACAGGCTGGGGGAAGGTTGTTAAGTGTACTGTGTCTCATTCAGTTTTTAATTTTTTTTTTATTTTAGGGGTTGAACCCAGGGACATTCTACCTCTGAGTCGCTACATTCCCAGTCCTATTTAATTTAATTAATTAATCTATTTATTAATTTATTTTTGTGGTACTGGGGATGGGAACCAGGGGCATTCTACCTCTGAGATACATCCCCAGCCCTATTTTTTTTTTTTTTTTTTTGCGGTACTGGGGATTGAACTCAGGGGCATTCTACCTTTGAGCTATACCCCCAGCCCTATTTTTTAGTCTTTATTTTGAAACCGGGTCTCACTAAGTTGCAGAGTGCCTCACTAGGTAATTGAGGCTGGCCTTGAACCCGGATCCTCCGGTCTCAGCCTCCCAAATGCTGGGATTACAAGCGTGCACCACCACACCCGGCTCCCAGCCCTATTTTATTCTTTTTATTTTGGAACAGAGGACCTTACTAACTTGCTGAGGCTGTTCTCGAACCTGCCATCCTTCTGTCTCAGCCTCCCAAGTACTGGAATTGCAAGAGTGTGCCACCAGGCAAGGCTTCATTTTTTTAAAATTTTGAAACAGGGTCTAACTATGTTGCTCAGAGCCTGCCTAAGTTTCTGAGGCCGGACTCAAACCTGCAATCTTCCTGTCTCAGCCTCCCAAGTACCAGAATTACAGGCATATACCAGCACGCCCGGCTTCTCATTCAGTTTTACAAGTGTCCTCTTTCTCTTTTTGTGCCCTTTGGTCTTGAGGGATGGGGTGCTGATGTGACCACCAAAGGCCTGTTTCTTAGCAGCATTTGAATCCGGCTGAGTTTGCACCGAAGTCTCCGGAATGGGAGGGTTCAGGTACGGATCGAGAAGGGCGGACTGTGTCTGCAGTGACCTTCAGAGAACTATTCACCCCACCACTTGGGAGGCAGAAGGTGTGTGTGTGTGTGTGTGTGTGTGTGTGTGTGTGTGTGTGTGTGTGTGTGTGTGATCATTCCACTTGAGAGCTGCTCATTTGGAAATTACAGGTCAATGGATCAGTTTCCTGGAATGTATTTATCTTTTGAGTCTTTGTTGGTTGGTTGGTTTGGTTTCATTTTCTGCACCATGCAGAACCTCTTTTATCTGTCTGGAATTCTAAGAATGTTTCAAGGGTATGGAAAGGGGTGAATGGAAGGGAAGAAGTGGAGGATGCCAAACGTAAGGATGCTGAAGGCCTTTTCAGCATTTTCTTTTAATTTTTAAGTCATGTTTTCAAGGACAAAAAAAAATCTGTATGATTTTTTTTTTTTCTGCTAGTATTTAGAATCTATGGAGATTAAGGAGAAAGGACATTGCCATTCTATTAAGTCTTTCAATTCTTGAACATGAGCTGGATATGGTGGCACATGACTGTATTCCCAGTCCTTGGGAGGCTGAGATAGGAAGATCTCAGGTTCGAAGCCAGCCTTGGCAATTTAGTGAGGTTCTCAGCAACTTAGAGACTCTGTTTCCAAATGAAAAATAGGGTTGGGAGTGTAGCTTAGAGGTAGAATGCCCCTGGGTTCAATTTTCAGTGACCCCCTACCCTTCCTCCCCCCCCAAAATCTTAGACATGTTCTCATCCATTTTTATGACTAAAACCTTAAAGTTTTTCAATAATGGTCATGCACATGAATATTAAATTTGTTCCAATGTATTTTATTTTTGTTTGCTATTTTAAAATAATTTAATTTTCCAATTGCTTGCTTTTAGTATAAAGAATTGTCCTTTCTGGGCTTTAGTATCAAAGATGTATCATGCTCAGAAAATGAGTTTGGGAAGGTTCTTTCTTTCTCTCTCTCCCTCTCCCTTTCTTCCTTTCTTTTTTCTTATTTTGTCATGCTTGGGGTTAAACCCAGAAGCATAGAGGCATTCTACCTCCAAGCTAGGCCCTCAGCCCTATTCTATTTTTCATTTGGAAACAGGGTCTTGCTAAGCTGCTGAGAGCCTCACTAATTTGCTGAGGCTGGCTTCAGAACTGCCATTCTCTAGTCTCCGCCTGCCAAGTACTGGGATTACAGGAATGTGCCACCACACTGTCCTCCTTTTATTTTCTTAAAAAGTTAGAGTATATTAATATTTTTCTTCCTTTCAAGTGGTGCTATCTGGACCTGACATGTTCTTTATGGAGAATCTTAAATTATGGATTCTGTTTCTGCAACAGGACTATTCATGTTTTCTATTTCTTTTCTGTCAGTTTGGATAAGTTTTATCCCTTTAGGAACTTGTCTATTTTGCCTATATGTTCAAATTCTTTGGCATAAAGTTGTTTATCATCTTGTCTGTTTTTCCTCTTACTGTGAAGAACTTGTAGTGCTGCTCCTTCCTTAGATGTTTGACTTCCCTCTCTCTTTTCCTTGATCATTTTTGCCAGACTTAATTGAATTTATTACTTTCCATACTTTTATATGCCTGTTTCCATTTTATAATTCTTTTTTTTTTTGTGCTATTGGGGATTAAACCCAGAGGCATTCTATCTTCAAGCTACACCCCCAGCCCGATTTTATTTCTTATTTGGAAATAGGGTCTCACTAGGTTGATGAGAGTCTCACTTCTTGTTGAGGCTGTCCTGGAACCTGTGATCCTCCTATCTCAGTCTCCCAAGTACTGGGATTAGAAGCGTGTGCCATCACACCCTGCTCATTTCATAATTCTTTCCCATTATCTTTTTATTTTTTAAAACTTCCCTTTTTTTAAGCACTGAGGATGGAATTCAGGGCCTCAGGTATTGTAGACAAAGTGTATGTCCCCAGATTTTTAAAAAAATTTTACTTGCTTTTTAAAATTTAATTAATTCATTTATTTTTTGCGGTACTGGGGATTGAACTCAGCATTCTACCTCCGAGCTACATCTCCAGCCCTATTTTTTATTCTTTATTTTGAAACAGGGTCTCACTAAGTTGCTAAATGCCTCACTAGGTAGCTGAGGCTGACTGCGAACCAGGATCCTCCAGCCTCGGCCTCCCAAATGCTGGGATTACAAACGTGTGCCACCATGCCCGGCTTTATTTTATTTTTTTACTTTGCTTTTTTTTTTTAAATTTTTTGCTTGCTTTCTTCTACCTTTTTGGAATATGTTTTGTCATTGACCTTTCAGCCTCTTTTCTTTTCTTTTTATGTGAATGCCTTTGTTCTCGTAAACCAACTTCCACACATTGATTCAGAAATAATGAGCCCCTAACCAACTGTAAACAATTTTATTCTTTTTAAAAAATTTAAATAATTTTATTGGTACATCATAACTCTACAACATGGTGATATTCAAAGCGATGCATTTATATATCCACTCACTGCTGGTGTGTTTCTCTCTGCATCCCACCTCTTCCTTCCTCCTCATACATGCTGCTGAGGTTGGTAGTGATACCTTCGTATATGAGCATAACATTATCTGATGTGTTTCCTTCCTCAAGCCTCCTTTTTCCTCTTCCCTCTCCCCTCTCCATCTCTGTCCACTATTCTACTGTCTTTCTCCTCTCTTCTCTGGAGTTCCTTTTGTTTCCCATTTTCTCCCTAGCTTCCACCTATGAGAGAAAACATCTAACCCTTGATTTTCTGAGACTGGCAATCTCCCTTAGCACAATGTTCTCCAATTCCATCCATTTTCCTGAAAATGACATGATTTTGTTCTTCTTTATGGCTGAGTAAACCTTTCTTGTGTGTATATACCACATTTTTGTTATCTATTCACCTGTTGAAAGACACGTAGGCTGGTACCATAATTTGGCTATTGTGAAATGTGCTGCCATAAACATGGGTACGCATGGATCACTATCGTATTTTAACTTCAAATCCTTTGGAAAGATTCTGAGGAGTGGTACAGCTGGGTCATATGGTGATTGCGCTTATGGTTTGAGGAACCTCCATGTTGATTTCTATGGTGGCGGTACTAATTTAAAGATCCACCAACAGTGTATAGGCATGCTGTTTACCCCATGTTCTCATTTATTGTTGTTTATATTCTTGATGATCACCATTCTAATTGGAGTCAGACAGAATCTGTTTAGTTTTGATTTGCATTTCCTTGATTGCTAATGATGCTGAACAGTTTTTCATATATTTGTTGGCCATTTGTATTTTTTTTCTTTTGAGATGTATATATTCAGTTCAATTGCCCATTTTTTAAATTGGATGATGATGATGATGATGATGATGATTTTGGTGTTAAGTTTTTTGGGTTCTTCATATACCTTAGATATCTAGTTAGTTCTCTGTTAGAGGAGTAGTTGGCACTTTTTTTTCTCCTGTTCTGTAGGCTTTTTCTTTATGTTCTTTATTGTTTCCTTTGACGTGCAGAAACTTTTAAATTTGATGCTGTCCCATTTATTGATTCCCTGCTTTATTTCCTGAGCTTTAAGAGGTCTTATTGAGGAAGTCTCTGCCAGTGCCTGTATGTCAAAGAGTTGGTCCTATTTTTTCTAGTAGTTGCAAAGTTTGTAGTTTAATTTCTAGGTCTTTGATCCACCTTGGGCTAACTTTTGTGCAGGTTGATAGATATTTTCAGTCTCCTACATATCGATATCCAAGTTTTCTAACACCATTTGTTGAAAATACTGTCTTTCCTTCAACATAGATTTTTGGCACCTTTGTCAAAAATCATCTGGATTTAGTATGTAGATTCATCTCTGTATCTTCAATTCTGTTCCATTGATCTATGAGTCTGCTTTTTATGCTAATAACAAGCTGTTTTTGTTACTAGCGCTCTGTAGTATAATTTGAAATCGGGTATTGTGATGTCTCCTGCATGGTTCATATTGTTCAGAATTGCTTTTATCCACCATAGTGTACATCTGTTTTTATAGGTGTGAAATTATTCTTCAATGGCATAGAAAGAATAATCTCAAGAGTGCTACACATATATTGAATGTCTAACTGATAGCCTGCTTATGTTCCAGCCAGTAATCAATGGAGAAGTATTTATTGATCATTAACTATATGTTCAGTATCATCTGAGTACTTTGAGATATGATGACTGAGTAGTAATTCCAAGTCTCCAATGTAGTTGAGGAGTTAACACATGACATCATACATACGTAAGTAAAGAATGATCTAGAATAATCCTTGTTCCTAGGAGGTCTTATTTGCCTAGTGAGTCTTTTTTCTCCTGTGCTGTCTAATATGGAAACCTCTAACCACCTATGGCTACTGAGTACTTAAAAGATGGCTAGTGCAAACAGAGTTGGACTATAAGTGTAAGATGCACACCCGGTTTTGAATATTTAATAGAAAAAAAAGAATGTAAAATGCTTCATTAACAACTTTTATATTGATAACAAAATTTTTCTATGAAGTCAGAGACAGGGAGGCAATGGCTTGTGTGACCAGTCCTCTGACATTGAGTTTGACTGTTTGAAATGACCTCAGCCATCTGAAGACTTTGCATTTCCCTAATCACACTTACACACCTGTTCTCTCTCAACTCTTTTTTTTTTTTTTTTTTTGTGGTACTGGGGATTGAACCCAGGGACATTCTACCTCTGAGCTCCATCTCCAGTCCTATTTTTTAGTCTACATTTTGAAACAGGGTCTCACTAAGTTGCAGAGGGCCTCACTAAGTAGCTGAGGCTGGCCTTGAACCCTGATCCTCCCGTCTTAGTCTCCCAAGTACTGGGATTACAAGCATGTGCCACCATGCCTGGCTCTCTCAACTCTTTTTAATTTGTGCATGCTAATCCTTGTTCCTAGGAGATCTTATTTGGATAGTGAGTCTTTTTTTTGTCTTTTAAAATTACTCTCTGGGATTACTTTTCCTAGAAGTTCTTCTCTAATTCTCCCCACTTTAAAGGAGTAACCCTCCCACTGCTGCTTGTATTAGTGACTTCTCATACTGCATTATAAAAAATTAATTACCTTCCCCTCTTCATAATCAGACTGCAAGCTCAATGACATGCTTTTATGTCTTCGTATCTCCGGTACCTATGATGTGTCTAGACCATTATAGACGGTCAGTGCTACTTGCTGGATGAAGGAACAGTTTGTGGTTCACAGTGTGTCTTAAACGAGCGCTATAAATGCGTGTGGGTGGCTCAAGATTGTGGAGTCAGGCGATCAAAAGTCATGCTGGTCTCAAAGCTTTCTAGCTGTGTATCTGTAAACCTGTTTCTCTCAGCTCTGAAAGAGATCCTTGGTACCACCACCTTATAAATTGTTTTGACAAGAAGTAAGACAATTTAAATAAAGCATAGTGCCACCACACAGTAAGCACCCAAAAACTTGAATATTTTTGATGAAGAAAGAAGTTCTTTTTCCTGTGATGACATTTTAATATTTTATTTTCTTACCTGAAGTTTTTTTTCTATTAACAGTTGTCTAAAATTGAGTGGAATTCTGGTTGATGTCACAGAAGTATTATTTTTCCTTTCCTCTTCTTGTTTATGAGTAAACATCTCATAAAGCATTTTTTTCTTTGATAACCCTAACTCCTAGCTAGCTCTGTTCCTCTGGAATTCCTATAGCACATTTTTTTTTTTTTTGGTGGTAATACTGGGGCTTAAACCCGGGGGTGTTCTATGTGTTATCCTCTCTGCCCTTTTTATCTTCTTTATGAAACTGGATCTCAGTAGGTTTCTGGGAGTCTTGCTAAGTTGCTGAGGTTGGCTGGCCTCAAACCTGCAATCCTCCTGTCTCAGCCTCCTAAATACTGGGATAACAGGCGTGCTTTACTCTCAGCTGCCCTATAGTACTTTGACTGACATCATTATCTGATACCTAGCATATCTATCCTTGGCTAAAATAAGAATCACTTCATGGGTGACCGTCTTGCATTTTAGATCCAAGTCTGCATGAGAGCTCTAATTACATCTAACACATCATGGGCTCCTCAGTGTCAGCATTCTATTTACAGTGAATTCAATAAATATTTGCTGATAGGTTAATTATGTAGCTAGAAAGTAAGCTAGAGTCTTCTGAAGACTAACTGATTCATAACAGGCACAAACATAAGCACAGATGCGTTTATATGTCCACCTTCATCGTGCAATCAGTTTTCATTCATTTGACACATATCATGAAAGCTGGCTGTGTTTAAATATGCAGGTGGAAGTTTGTAAGCAATGTCTTCTCTCAATCATTCCCTTGCGTCCAGACCCAATCCACACACCACGATCCTTCTAAATGGAAATAGGAACTGTACGGGCTGGGGGTGTAACTCCGTGGTAGAGTACTTGTCTAAACCAGGACCTTTGTTTTTAAAGTAAAGTTGACATTAATGACAATTGGCTGGATTCAAATGTGATCTGCTCCACAAGAGCCTTTCTGAGCCTGTAGCGCTGGTTTGAACTTGACGTACCACCGGGGTGAGTCTTCAAGCAGGTGAGACGGCGAAGCCCTGTGCAGTCCCAACTGTTGTTTTCACCCTGTGCCCGTGTGAGGATTTTTCTTTGGTTTGTGGTTAGAACCAAAGAGCCTGGAGACTGTTTGTGGTGCCTTACCTGGAGGACTTTGTGATGCACGAGCTCTAAATAGCCACCTCCTCTTCCCTTGCTGCTCGCCGACACAGCCGGTCAGTTGCTTCTATCACTTCCTAGCATGCGTGGGCCCAGACATGTGCCTGCAGTTCTGAAAAGGTGTCTTTGGTCCTCCTTTCAAAGATATTTAACATTTGTTAATCGTCTATGATATACCAGAAAACTTGTAAAATATAGTTCATTTCTTCCCTATTTTACAGGTAAGAAAACTGAGGCTTAAGTGCCTAGCTAGAGCCAGGAGCAGGGGGGCATGCCTGTAATCCTAGTACTTGGGAGGCTGAGACAGGAGGATCGCAGGTTCATGGATAGCCTCAGCAACTTAGTGAGGCTCTGTTTCAAATAAATGAATGAATAAATCAATGCTTGAATGAATGAATGAATGAGTAAATAAATAAATAAATAAATAAGTAAATAAATAAATAAAATAGGGCTGGGGATATAGTTCAGAGGTAATATGCCCCTGGATTCACAAACACACACATACACACACACACACACACACACACACACACGCACACACATGTTCTATGTTCTTTTTACCAGGTAACATTGACTCTCAACGGTAGTGACATTTCTGCCTCTCTTTTAGATGAGCAAAACAGTATAAAAACAAAACAAAAAGCCCGCATCTCAAAATTTACATTTATTTATTTATTATTTATTTATTTCAGTACTGGGGATTGAACCCAGGGACATTCTACCCCCAGCCCTATTTTTTTTTTATTCTTTATTTTGAAACAGGGTCTCACTAAGTTGCAGAGGGGCCTTCACTAAGTAGCTGAGGCTGGCCGCAAAACTGCGATCCTCTTGTTTCAGCCTCTCAAGTACTGGGATCGCAAGTGTGCGCCACCACGCCCAGCATAATTTACTTTTATACATCTGACTTGTATTTGATAGCATCTAATCAGTGACCAATTCCAAACTTCCACTTCTTTACTGTCTCTCCTCTCTAGCTCCTTTGAGCCCTTCTGAGATAACTTTATTTTCTGCTCTCCAAATTCGCTTCCTGGACCAGCTCGAGGGTTTGACACAGGCACGCAGGATCCTCCAACTTCGGCTTCTTCAATGGCTCTGCACTGACTACTGGAACAAGTCTCTGTCTCCTAGTGGAGCAGATCAGACCCTCTGCAATCTCTCTAGTCTTACTGCGGCCAAAGCCTCTTCCGTACCCAAACCACCACCAGGACCCGCCATGCAATTTCATTACCCAGCCTTCCAATGCACACGAGACTTCTACGGAGCCCTCAGGATCGGTCTCAAGTGGCCCCACTTTGAACTATGTTTTTAATACTCCTATGGGAATTAGTTCTCCCTCCTTTATGGCCTCTCTCCCCTCCTGCTTAGAGTTCTGTTATAGCACCCATGCTATTTAAAGGCATTTTTATTTATTTATTTACTCTCTTTTTGTGAATATCAAAGAGTATCTGTCTTTGTTTCTTGGGCTTTAAACTCTCTGAGAGCGCAGCTTTTGTGCGGTTGGTGCCCAGCACAAAACTTCCACAGCTGGCTTTTAATAAATGCTCGCTGGAATATTTAATTAACTTTCTCAAAAGGCTGTGGGAAGAGAGAAAACAATTCTTTACATCTCAGAGAAAATGCTTCTTGGCGGGGCGGAACAAAGAGCACGCGAAAATAACATCATTGCATGTTTGGTATTTTAAATTTTAGGATTTTTTTTTTCCAGTTTACTAAAAATACAAAGAGGAGAAGGTGGAAAGAGATGAGGTTGGATGAAGGCTAGTCGGGGGATGGGTGGCAAGCTCAAGATGCCCGAGGGTTCAAAGAAGGGGGAAGAGAAAGTTAAGACCAAGGAGAAGGAAAACTGATGTGGCCACCATGCTTAATTTAACAAGAGGGTTATGTCATCCAAAAGCAGCTCTTTTATTTTTCATCTTGGTCTGAAAAATAGTGAGTGGGCTGGGAAGATCTAGTGGATGTATGTTGAAAGGACAACGACTAACGGAATCATCTTAAACTAAGTTCTGGAATATTCTAGAATATGACGGGAATATTCTAGAATATGACTTATTCTAGAATAAGACTGTCCAGAGATTTTTTTTTCTTTCTTTCTAGGTAGGTGCTTAAAAAGTAAGAGTGAGCTGGGTGTGTTGGTGCACACTTGTAATCCCTCTCAGGACTTGGGAGGCTGAGACAGGAGAATAGAAGGTTTGCCGCCAGCTTCAGCAACTTAGTGAGACCCTGTTTCAAAAAAAAAAGAAAAAATATATAGCTGGGGATATAGCTCGGAGGAAGAACGCCCCTGGGTTCAATTCCCGGTATCACACTCACACACACACAAAGTAAGAGTGAAAATAAATCTTTCAACAATGCTTCCAATCCTTAACTTTTTGATCTAATTAGTCGTTTAGTTGACTTACTAATTATTTAGTTAGTGGGAAATCCAGTAACATTTCCATTGCCTTCTAGACTTTCGCCCGCTGCATTTGGCTTCCATGAAATATTCTACAAATTCCCCACAATTAACTTAATTAATTGTATTTCATGACTTTGGGTCAGAATGCCAGAATTTCGGTGCCAATTTCATTGTACTCGCTGGAGCCTCAAGAGTACATTTCAGATATTGGTTTTCAGACCTTTCCTTTTGAATACGTCGTTATTTACTCACTGTGTGCCAAAGCCACCATGTCAATGTAATTGAAAACAAGCAAGAAGGAAACTGGATGGCTCAGATGAATGGAAATGCGATACAGACCCTTCCACCCACCACCCCCTGGCCGGCATCCAGGCGAGGTTAATGGGGACGAAAAGTAATTACCATCTGATGGCCGGACAATGGTCTCCGTGAAAAGAGCTGGTTATCTCGAGTCTAGTTCCTCACGGACAGGTGTTCATATTGCAGTCCCCACCTTCGGTGACAGTAGCCCAGGAACTGAGCGAGTCAGTGCGACCCAAACTCCCTTCCCTCGTACTGGAGATTGATGTCCACTCCAAAAGAGATAAGCAGGGACCGTCACTGTGAATGTCTAATAAAGCTCTTTCTTTTTATTCCACAGAAGTGTTGCAATTACATACAAAACAAGAACAAATGTTGGGCATTTTCGTTTGCCTATTTAATTACAATCGCTGCTGTATTACCTAAGGAATCAGGTGATACTGGAAAAAAAACGAGAACACTATGACCGTGTTTTCACACTATAATAATTTGCCCTGGACTCTTAAAATTCCAGTCTTGCCTTAAAAACCACAGAAGAATAATACTGAGAACTCGCTCTCCACATCTGCTATAAAAATCATAGGAAACAACCAAACTCAGTATCAATATTATTATCCATTTTGCCAAGGCTGAAGATTATTTCCTCTATTCATTTAGCAAAAGATTTTTTCCCCCCAAACTTTATAAATATTGTTATGTCTCTCCAATGCATTACCTCACAGGTCTCTTCTGAAAGGTATCCAAATTCTACATTAAGGCACTTGTGGGAAAAGGAGAAAAAATAAATGGTTTACTTTAAATGGGATTTGGAAAGGGTATGATTACGGTCTGAAATGTATCGTACTGACATAGTAAAACCGAACTTCTTAATGGATTCTTAAATTTTGAGTAAGCATTAAATCCATTTATTGAACTCCTTTCTGTATGTCTAAAAGTTACAATAAATACATATATATTTTTCCCTGATGGACTTTCTGTAGAGCAGGACGTCATACATTAGCTGTGCTTAAAAAACTGCTGAGCGCACATAGCTGGGTCACCAACCTGAGCGTTAGCAGAGAATCCAAATATCTTTCCAAGTGAGCGATCCGGTGTGTGAACGGAGAGATTTACTTGGCAACTTAAAGAGGAATTGCTAAATTCTTCTAACATCCTAACGCTATGCTAAGTGCGATCAGCCAGTCTCAGAAAGCCAAGGGTCCTATGTTTTCCCTCCTATGTGGAAGCCGGAAAGAAAATAGGAAAACACAAGGAACTTTGAGTAAATTGCAAAATGTCCTTCAATAGTCATACAGATGGGTGACGCCTCTACCCGCAGTGTTTTTCTGCGATCAGGTAACCAGAGATGCACGGCGTCCAGAAACACACGAGGTCTTACACTTTGGTGGTGCCAAGCCGACAAACGCACAGAAGGACGTACAATGGCAAAACTCAAGCATGAATAGAGAGCTGCATTTCCATTGTTTGCTCACAATACCTCCTAGGTGGAAGGAAGGAAACAGGGCTGTATTGATTGCCTAATAACTTGAAATGCCCCAGAGAAAGAAAAACAGACAGAGTCCCATTTTGGCGTGGCCCTAGCTCCTGCGGCCCCGCAGTTCCTGGTGATAAGTTTGTCAAGGGGCCACTTTGCAAACTCCGCTCTGAGTCTGAACTCCTCAACCATCCGCGTTCTCACCGAGTCTGCTGGGCTGCGAGGGATCCAAGGGTATGATTTACAATCTCTGCCAGGGAACCATCTACATGGGAAAGTTTGCTAATAAGCTGCGTATGAAAGAGACTAAAGATGGAAGAAAGATGACAAGCTCTTGTTTCCCTGCTTGGTTAAACAGAAAACAAAAATGTATTTTAGAGCTTGCAAAAGTTATATTTGTGCTCTTGGCATAGATTCAAGTAGGGATAAATTTACAGTTTGGCATTTGTTCAGTAAAAGCAATAAAGGCAGAACTTTAAGATAAAGGAGAGTGGAAGTCAGGGAACCCCAAATATGCAGAGATGCAGATAAAGATTAACTGATATCAAGAAAGTAAAGTGCTGCTCTAGAAAGCTTCTCCTTGGACCCGATGGCAAAGCGAAACAAGATTGTGTATGAGGCTTTTGCAGCAGTTGCTGCAAATTTCTTATTCTCCTGTCTTCTATTCTAACCAGACTTGTTTTATCTACATGGCAGAGGTAATTGGTGTTCAGAGAATAATATTAATTCCAATTCTCATATTTTTCCTTTGGATTCCCTCCACCCCCAAGGTAGTTTTGCATGAGAGACAGAAGGGCCAGGTTGGTTTGGGGGTCTCTACGAGATTTTACCTCTTTAGAGGGCTAGCTACGATGTGTATTGTGAACAAGAATACTAGCCAGGCGTCACCTCATTCCTGTAATCCCAGTACGTGGGAGGCTGAGACTGGGGGATGGCAGGGTTGAGGACAGCCTTAGCAATGTAGTGAGACTCTTAGCAACCTAGCAAGACCCTCCTTCAAAACAAACCAAAAAAGCCAACAACAACAACAACAAAAAGAATACAGATGTTTCTCTGACTCATAACTCAATTAACTACCCGAAAAAAGGAATTGGTTGTTAATCCTGTCTATAAATTCATTGGAGCACATAGGTTTTAAGTGAATAAAATTGCAGAATTGTGTGGGAGGTAATATACACATACAATAATATGCAATATGTATAATGTAAGGTATCTAAAAATGCAAATGATCTTCCTAGAATCCATGTCCAGTTTTCAATATTAACATCTTAAAAGGTAGGGGAAAAATGAGGTAGAAAATGTCCACCATATATGCAAAAGATGGCTCTTTCTTTTTTTTATGATTTATTTACTTATTTTTGGTACTGTGGATTGAACTCAGGGGCAGTCTACCTTTGAGAGACACTTGTAGTCTTTTTAAAATTGTTTATTTTGAAACTGTCTCACCCGATTGCTGAGGATCTCGCTAAGTTGCTGAGGTTGGCCTTCAACCTGTGATCCTCTGGCTTAGCCTCACAAGTCCTGTGATTTATAGGTGCACGACACCATGCCCAGCTCTTTCTTAAAAAAAAAAAAAAATTATTGATCCATTCATCCATACTTATTTTATAGAACAGTTGGCTTCTTTGTAGCATATTTGTACATGAATATAACATAATTTGATTAATTTACTCCTCCCCAGTACCTCCTTTTCCCCTTCCTTCTCTCTCTTCTACCCCCTTCTTGTACTCTGATAGTCTCCCTTTTTTTTTTTTTTTTGCGGTACTGGGGATTGAACTCAGGGGCATTCTACCTCCAAGCTATAGCCCCAGCCCTATTTTTTATTTTTTTTGAAACAGGGTCTCACTAAGTCGAGGAGTGCCTCAGTAGGTAGCTGAGGCTGGCCGAGAATCTGGATCCTCCAGTCTCAGCCTCCCAAATGCTGGGATTATAAGTGTGCACCACCACGCCCGGCTCGTAGTCTCCCTTCTTATTTGTTTGTTTATTTATTTACTTATTTATTTATTTATTTACTTATTTATTTATTTTTGTGGTACTAGGGATTGAACCTGGGAGCATTCTACCTCTGGGATACACCCCAGCCCTATGTTTTTTTAAATTTTGAAACAGGGTTTTGCTAGGTTGATGAGAGTCTCACTACTTGCTGAGACTGGCCTTAGACCTGTGATCCTCCTGTCTCAGCCTCCCAAGTACTGGAATTATAGGCATGAGCCCCCATGCCTGGCTCTCCCTTCTTTTTTCCCTCCTTTTCTCTCTAACTTTCACACATGAGAGAAAACATTGGCATCGCTCTTTCTAGTAATGAGCTCTGATTTTTTTTTTTTTTTTGCAACTGACATTGGCTTTAATTTGTTAACTGTATGATATTTCATTCCCCCCAAGATCAGACATAAGAACAATATCTTGCACGTTATTTGGTAATGAGTCATTTGAGACGCCGTGAAGATCACTTGTAAACTTTGTATCCTAATTACATCTTAAACAACTGAATTTCCTTAATGTTCAAGTGCTCTGTGGGGATCCTGATGCTGGGATAAGCACTGACAGATAAGCAATCAGAATGTGTTATGTGTATGTGTGTGTACACGTAGGATATTGATTTATGGGCACTAAAGGAAAAACCATTAATCTGATGGTAGACCCCAGAAAAATCAATTAGTTCTACTGTTTCACTGGTGCAAAGAATTCTATTTGATTTGCCCATCTTTTCTATCATTAAAAAAAAATATTCTGCTTTTAATTTCTTTTTCTTTTTTTTTTTTTTCAGCCTTGAGGTTGATAGTTTGAAGGGAAAAATGAGTGATTCAGTGCTGCGATGGTTCATGGGCAAAAGTCAAATTGAGCCCTTCTGAGGAAAGACATTGTATTATTTTCAAAATGAGTAAGAGTCTTGAATCGCTCATTTAAATGAACTTGCTTTTATTTCTGGCCTCAAAAATACCTTACCTTCCACCCACAGACACACCCAGCACCCCAACTCACCCGCCACCTCTTTCCAGCTTATCTTCGATTTCTTCAATCCATGAATATTAATAAAGATTGTAAGGCGCCTCAGAAGGAAAGAAACTAAGAAGTCACCGTTTTCCCATCTCGCACGAGTCCTGACAAAGGAAACACTACCTTCGTTCTTTTTTTTTTTTTTTTTTGGTACTGGGGATTGAACTCAGGGGCATTTTACCTTCAAGCTACACCCCCAGCCCTACTTTTTATTCTTTATTTTGAAACCGAGTCTCACTAAGTTGCGGAGTGCCTCACTAGGTAGCTGAGGCTGGCCGCGAACCCGGATCCTCCGGTCTCAGCCTCCCGAATGCTGGGATTACAAGCGTGAGCCACCATGCCCGGCTGGTACCTTCGTTCTCACTTTGAAAACTTGGAGATCCTACCATCTGAAGCAGCCCTAAAACTTGGGCCCAGTTGAGGTGGATGCATGGCCTTGACCTTTCTTATGACTTTTGGAAGAATTGCCAAGTTGATGTAAAACAAAGAGAACGAGTCAGGGAAATTGTTATACTATATGAGAAAAACCATTGAAGTATGCATAATATTTCAAACACTTTTTTTTATTTTGGCTGGTTCTAGGAATTGAACCTAGGGACATTCTACCCCTGAGCTACACTCCTAGCCCAATTTTATTTTTATTTTTTTTTATTTAGAAACAGGGTCTCACTAAATTACTGAATCTGGCCTCGAACCTGCGATCCTCCTGTCTCAGCCTCCCAAGTACTGGGATTACCGGCGTGTGCCACCACACCTGGCTGATATTTCAAACACTTTTAAATGCAGATTGGAAAAACCTCTAGTGGTGTGTGTCTTTGAGACGCGATGCCCAATGGCCAGGCCAGGTCCAGCTCTTCCACGAACTTACTGATGTAATCAAGAAAGGAGCAAGGAAGTGTCAATCAAAACACACTGACCTTTCCGTAACCTCACAAAAAGAGTGGTCTGTTTCTAGCTGGATATAGAAGTTAGAGGATGTCGCTTTCACAGGCTTTAAAAAGAATCCTATTTTATTAATTTTTGGGGGGTGGGGGTTTACTTGTTGACCAGATTCTCGCTTCCGGAACCAGTGTGTGATTTTTCACTCTATTCACTTGACCCCGCCGTCTCTAAATGAGGAGGAACAGGTTTGCGTGAAACTCCAGGATCTGTTGGGTGAGGTGGAAAATCTCAGGCTTCTGAGATGATGGCGGAGGCCCGGAGAAAGCCTCGGGCATCCTCAGTCCAGCTGGTAGAGGAAGGGATGCGGCAGGCGTCATCAAGGGTGTTGAAAGGTGATTAATTTTCTGCAGCCATTTCTGGGGCATAAAAAAGCACCTGGCAGGGCTTGCTCCTGACTGCTGAGGATCCGCAAGTGTGGCTGCCAGGGGTGCCCGCATCATTCCCAAGTGTAGACAGCTACAGAATGAACCACCAAGCTGGGCATGGTGCCTCATGCCTGGAATCCCAGTACTTGGGAGGCTGAGACAGGAGAACCTCAGATTTGAGGCCAGCCTCAATAACTTAGCCAGGCTTTCAGCAACTTAACAAGACTCTGTTTTTCCAAATACAAAAATAAAATAGGGCTGGGGGTATAGCTTGGAGGTAGAATGCCCCTGGGTTCATAGACACACATACCCATACACACACACACACACACACACACACACACACACACACACCTCCCAAGAGGAAAAACTAGTGATTT
>PVLC010005249.1:0-21752 GCA_004027655.1 Graphiurus murinus
CTTTAGTTTCCCTTGAAGAAATGACTGAAAAACACAACTCTGGAAAAACAAGGCTGAAACAGAATTCTGAATGTTGCGTAACAAAACGGACCCTTTACAAGACACGGTAATAATGCCCATGGATGGGTCTACCTATGGCAGAGGTGTGAAATCCCATGCATACAGGTTTCATAAATGCAAAAGAAAAAGAAAAGCAAAAGAAAAACTCCAAACAAACGCTGCATATCATATTCTCTTAACTGAAACCTTAGAATAAATACTGATATCTAATATTCTAAGTCTTTTCATTCCACTCTTTCTGTTGTAATTTTTTAAAAAAATGTTCTAATATGTGAATCAATTTGTATTTGGGTCAGTTTGCGTTCAGCCAGAATAGGGAAACAACATAGTAAGTTAAGCATTAAGAAAAGTGATATAATTAACCAGTGATCACCTTCTTCCCCCCACTGGTAACCACTATTTTACTCTGAACTTTTATGCAATGAACAGTTCATATTCAAAATATGGGTAGGTTTATGTGATATTTGGCTTTCTGTGCCTGGTTAATTTCATTTCATATAATCTCCAATTCCTTTCTTGTTGTTGAAAATAATAGGATTTCATTTTTATGACTAAAGAGCATTTTATTATATATATATATACATATATATGTGAATATATATATATGCATATATATGTGTCTCATTTTCTTTATCCATATATCACTCTATAGATACTTAACCTGTGTCCATTTCTTGGATATTGTGAATAGTACTACAATAAACAGGAGTAAAAATGCCATTTCAACATACTAATGTTATTTCTTTTGGATATAAACCCAAACATGGGATTGCTGTATAATTTGCTCAAACTATCTTTTAATTTTTTAAGCAAACATTCATAGAGGTACTATTTTCATAATGTTTGTACTAATGTGCAATTCCAACAGTATATATAAGGTCTTTTTTCTCCATATCCTCACCAGCACTTGTTCTTTTCATTCTTTTTGATAGTAGTCATTCTTATTGGAGCAAGGTGATGTCTCATTTTAGTTTATTTTGCATTACTTCAATAATTAATGATATGGAAAATTTTTTCCATATACCTGTTTTCCATTTTTATATCCTTTTTGGAGAAATGTCTGTTTAAGTATATTTACCATTTTAATTGAATGATTTATTTTTGCTATTGAGTGTTTGGAGTATATGTTCTGGATATTAATTTCTTGTTAGAAGTATAGTTTGAAAATATTTCTCCCATTCTGTAAATTGTCTTTTCCATTTTTTGCTTCCTTTGCTGAGTAGACATTTTTAGTTTTATGTAATCTCATTTGTCTATTTTTATTTTGTTTCTTGTGTTTTGGAAATCTTGTCCAAAAAATTATTGCCCATCCCAATGTTCTGAATCATTTATCATATGTTATATTTTAGTACTTTCAGGGCTTACATTTAAGTATTTAATCCATTTAAGTCTTTAATCTAAGTTGATGTTTACATTCATCCAATTTTCCAAGAATGTTTTATTGAAAAGACTATCCTTTCTCTTCTCTAATGTGTGTTCTTTGTATCTTTATCAAAGATCAACTGGTTGCTGTATTGAAGTAAGAAATTCTAATATGCTATTGCATAGTAGGATGACTATGGGTATTGACATTGTGTTGTTTTTTAATACTAGAAGAGTTTGAATATTTTCATTATAAAGAAATGGAAAACACTTGAGGAGATAACCTGATTTAAATATTACACAATATATACATGTATCAAAACTGCATATGATGCCCCATAAATATGTATAAGCTTAATGCTTTAATGTCAGTAAATAAATTTAATTTATGTAAAATAATAAATTGGTATTTTTATTACAAGACTATAAAAGGAGGTAAACATTCAAGTTAAAATGAAAAAAAGAAAGGAATATTTTTCTAATTAAAATAGAAAAAACATGTAAGAAACATAAAGATTCACTTCATAAAAGAGGAAATATATAACTAGTAGATATGTAAAAGTATCATAATGATACATCAGTTTTCACATACTGGATTAGCACAATTAAAATAACATCACAATTCAAAGTATTATAGAGGTTATGGATTCACAACATCCCTCATATATTTCTGGTGGCCTTGTAAGATAGTAGGATTACTGTGGAAAATGCCTTGACCTTATTTCCTAAATTTAAATACTGGCATACTATTTGACTGAGAAAACCTACTTCTAGAAAAATACTGCACAAAAAACAATACTTGTGTGTAGCAGAAGACAAACACAAAAATGTATATAGGAGTGCTATAAGCAATACTATAGTGAACGCTATAATGAAAACAAGGAACTTTTAGATGGTCATCAAGAGAGTAGGTGAATAAACTATGGTATAGTCACACATAAATTTTTATGTATGGTCCAAAGCTATAGCAATAATATATAATAATCCATGTGTGACTAATAATGAAACTTTCAAAAATTGCATGCTATATAATGCATTTTAAAAAAATGTTTGTGTGTACTTAGCGCATAATGTTTAAGAATCTAAATAGATGACATCATATATAATGGAAGCAAAAGAATGATAAGTATAGGATTTCACTTAGTATTTATATCCTATTAGTGGTGACAGAGATCTGAGCTGATGGTAGAAACTTGAAGCAAGATGTAACCTATTGTCGAGGTCCTAGTTTGGTTTCTCATCTTAATTTGCTATGTGTTTGTTATATGATTAAAAATAAATACATAAAATTGAGGTAAACAAAAGAATGAGCACCTGATCTATCATGGAAATTAGAAAAGGATTTAGGTGTTAAATGTACTCTAAAATCAAATTCACAGGATTATAATAAAATGTCACACATAAAAAATATTCAGAAAGATAGTCTCTGACTTGTAAAATACTAGAAATTACTTAAGTAATTTACTCTCTTTCAGATTTTTTAGATACTAGTTTTCTATGATCAATGGGAATAATTACAGTTTCAAAGGTTGTTGTAGGGATTATATAAATTAATACTCTGAAAGTACTTAGTAATTGCTTATAAGAAAACAGTGAGTCAATACACAGTTAAGTAGTAGTTACTGATTTTTTAAGTTTTACTTATAAAATTTAGATAGGTTCAAATAATTTTCCAAGCCTTCTTAATTTAGGATTTGAATTCTGATCTGTTTAATGTCAGTGCTTCTCTTGCATTTTCTTCTATATTTTCTTAACGTATTAATATTCAATGATCATTAGAGATAATCAAGGACAAGAAAGACTAAGGTTACATTGCAATATCTTTAATTATAGATAAAGATATGATTTAATACTATTTTAACAACTTGGACTTCATTATTGAAAATGCCTGCATCACACTAAACAAATTTCACATGCTTGTGCCACTGACTATAGAAAGAATGAGTTACAACCAGTGAAGTCAAGTATGGTGGAGTATGTTATTTCATTTATAGTGGGTAGAACAGAACATTTAAGGTTTTGCTTAAATTCCCAGTACTTTTGGTCATAAGCCGTGCTGTCTGGCCTACAACCATATTTTGCAATTGGTGAGATATTTCTCCATACCCTGCTGTGTTCTGAGAAACATGAATCAATAGTCGATTGTTCACAGTAATCAAATTCCACCTGAAAATGTTATAAAATACAACTTGATGTGAAATACTCTATCTTGGAGAATGGAACCATTTTCAGATTTAGTCCTTTTATTACCTATTGAACTGGAAGCACGCACACCTCCACTCAGAGCAGCATAAGTCAACATTTTCTCAGTCAACAGACTTTACTTCCATCAGCTAACACAACAAAATTTCAGGCTAAGTTTCTTGAGCACCAAGATGAGTTCTTACAAAATTATGTGATGGATTTTTTTTAATTAGGAATAAAAAGATCACTCCTATGGAACTAACATAGAGCAATTTGTTTCTTGAATGGACTAGGAAGTTGTGAATTCAAGAATTCCTGAGTCAAACTAAGCCTGAAACTTATGACTGATGTGCTGATTCTGCTTCAGGCACACCACTCAGGTTACAATGTATATGTGTTATTTGGAGTCTCATAGGTCATCAGAAAAATCAGTTTTTCCTAGTTGCGAGCTCATGGGGAAGGAGAATTATGTCTGAGGTGTAAATCCATAATGAAGAATAAGGCTATGCACTTTGCTTCCTAAAAGTGAATCATGGAATTCATCTGTCCAATTCTCTTGTCTTGCAAAGAGGGTAGAGAAATGGGGAAATTCTCCAATTCCTATAGTCAGTGTGTGCATGAGAGCTGTATTTCCTGATCCCTTCCATTTTGGCCCATGGTCTGTCCCTCTTTACTGAACTCTTGCATTGAGCATGGCCTTAAGTAAAACTCCCACAGGCCTACTTCCTTCTTGCAAAGTCAGCACAGCTCCCCTTTCTTTCACATTCAGCTTACAGAATTTTCTCTTCTTTTGTCATTACTCACCTATTTTCCATTTTTTTTTTTGGTTTGTTGGATCATTTTTTTTTGTTTGTTTGTTTTTTGTTTTTTGGCGGTACTGGGGATTGAACTCAGGGGCATTCTACCTCCGAGCTACACCCCCAGCCCTATTTTTTTTTATTCTTTATTTTGAAACCGAGTCTCACTAAGTTGCAGAGTGCCTCACTAGGTAGCTGAGGCTGGCCTCGAACCCGGATCCTCCGGTCTCAGCCTCCCGAATGCTGGGATTACAAGCGTGCGCTACCACGCCCGGCTGGATCATTTTATTTATTTATTTTTCTCATTTGTTTTTTCCTTGGATCTCAGTGCTGTGCCACAGGTGGTTGTACTCTCTCTTTTTTTTTTTTATTGGTACATTGAAATTATACATCATGATAAGGTTCAGAGTTATAGAAATGCAGCACTGGGTGTGTCTCCCTTCTCCTCTCACCCCCTTTCTCCCCTTCCCCCTCCCTGTACATATTATTGAGGTTAGTACTGGTGGCTTCATATAAATAATTAGCATTATTTGAACTGTTTCCTTCATTAGGTCCCCTTTTGCTCTCCCACTTCCCTCCCCAGATCCTCTTCCTCTATTCTACTTCAGTTCAGAGAGACATACTTCATAGAGTGCCTCTCTTCATTTATCTGGTCTCTTTTGTATCTTAATTTCTCTCTAGCTTCTGCATATGAGAAAAAACTTATGACCCTCCACTTTCTGAGAATGGTTAATCTCACCTAGCGTGATATTTTCTAGCTCCATCTATGTTCCTGCAAATGACATAATTGTGTTCTTCCTTATGGCTGAGTAAAATGCCATCGTCAGTATATAACAACAGTTGTGTTATCCACTCACCTGCTGATGAGCCCTTCAGGAGTTCTTTTGCCTCAAACCTTCCAGCCTGACCTCCTTGCAGATGTTCCCTGAATGCTTTCCCATTCCCCAGGCTGGGTTAGGAATGCCTCCTCATGCACATTAGTCTCTAATGTAAACATGTTCAGATTCCTCCTGCACTCACCCACCTTTCCCATTTCACTGTGTTCCTTCAAGGCAGGGACGGGGTCTGTCTGCTTCACTGTTGCATTACTGCAAAGTTTGTGGTACATGTGTGTGTTCTCTGAATGAACCAGTTAAATTCCTTCCTTACAAGGCATGCTGGGCATGGTGGCATATGCCTGTAATTGTAGTATTTGGTAGACTGAGACAGAAGGATCACAGATTTAAGGCCAGTCTCAGAAAACTAAGGAGCTGGGTAGAATGATCTGGAAGCTCTGACTTCTCTTTCATTTCTTCCCTGAAGTTCAGAACAGAGCCAAACATATTTACTGAAACTTCTTTTTCTTTCCTCACTCTTACTATTTCTAGTTCTAAACAGATATCCTCATCAAAATATTTCCTTTTTTTCCTATTCTTGTCAATGTTTTTTTCTAGTTTCTTTATTTTTTTTTGTATTCTGTTATAATCTTAAACTGTACTCATTCTAAATGATTTAAATGATTGAGACATAAAATATAATTGGATTCAGTTTACAAAGCTTTAATCATTTACATCAAATCTAAATTAAATTTATAAAAAATTATTTATTTTTCAAAATTTTCTTTTTTACATTTTAATTGGTACATTGTAATCATATATCTGTATGATTACAATAATGAATTCATAATTACAGTCATGCATTGTAATCATACAAGCCAGTAAAGGCATACATTCACACATTTCTCATTTAACCCTTCCCCAAATTTTCTTCTAAAATAATCACATATATTGAAATTACATTTTAAAATTATAGTAATTTAACTAGATACTCACAATTAAATTTAAAATACTTAAAGCTGAGTTATTTTATCTTTTGCATGTTTAATTAAATCTTAATTTTTTTTAGTTGTGATACTATTCATTTTTCTACCATGTAACATCCATCCAGTCACCAATATAGAGGGCATCAGTATTCATTCCTTCATGCTAGTTCCATGTATAGGACAAGCATATGAGATTGTAAGAGCAAAGAGAATAGTTTAATAAATGAATATGTTCCTTAAACCACCCTATGGTGGCTAAACGGATGTGAAGGCTTTACCAGCTCATAACTTCCTCTGGAGTCTTGTTTTGGAATGTGAAGACCGGCAAGAGAATGAATGCTCTGCACACTCTGCCCTGCACAAATATGCTGTGTTTTTACCACCTGTGAGGAAACGTTTTGCGGGTGAGTTTGTCTTTTCCCTAGCTGGAGGTCTTGGTATTCTGCTCCTCCATCATGTGCCTCTACATTGGCAGCGACACACAGGTAAACCCTCCTGGCATTCTGACACACTGACCTGTCCTTTGGAGGACATGGAGGGAGAGACACGGATCCCCATGGTTTGAACATGCATGCGAGTGGAAGTTCAGGGTTAGCAATCATGCTATGGCTGAACTGAGAGCTGAATGCCAACATGCAAAGGTGACAGAATATTTCTTTTTCTCTCTTCTCTTCTCTTCTCTTCTCTTCTCTTCTCTTCTCTTCTCTTCTCTTCTCTTCTCTTCTCTTCTCTTCTCCTTTTTTCTCTTTTGGCACTGAACCCAGAGGCATTCTACCTCCTAGCTACACCATCAGTCCTATTTTATTTTTTATTTTTTTTATTTTATTTATTTATTTATTTTTTTTTTGCGGTACTGGGGATTGAGCTCAGGGGCATTCTACCTCCAAGCTATACCCCCAGCCCTATTTTTTTTTATTCTTTATTTTGAAACCGAGTCTCACTAAGTTGCCGAGTGCCTCACTAAGTAGCTGAGGCTGGCCGCGAACCCGGATCCTCCGGTCTCAGCCTCCCGAATGCTGGGATTACAAGCGTGCGCCACCACGCCCGGCTATTTTTTATTTTAAAACATGGTCTGACTAAGTTGCTGAGGCTGAAATGTGTTTATAATGCATAAGGCTCTTTATTTGAAAGCATGGGACCCAAGATCAAAGCCCTGATGCCTAGTGCTAAAGGTGGGACTTCTCAGGGAAAGGTTAGGTGTTTAGTGCCTGAATTCAGGATTAAATAGAAGGTGAGCCCTTGCAGTAAGGAGGTCAGGAGGAGTCATTGAGGGAAGCCAACTTGTTTTGATATGTGATATGAATATTAAAAAGCCATAACTTCATAACTCCCCTTGACTGAAATTTCTGGTTAAAATAATATCACAAAAGCTACCCTGTCCCAGGCTCTGTTTCTCTCTTTCAGGATTTACAGCCCTGCCTTTTCTGTGATAGGATTATACTCCACTGAATGAAAGGCAGGAGAAATAAGCCTTTTCCCCTTGCACCCTGACCTAAGTGGAACATAAAAGTGCCTACAAAGGGCCCATCCTAAACTGATTACTAATAACATAACACTAGAGACTGCTGGAGTCAGCAGTTTCTCCAAATCACCATATTTTAGAGACATTCAGATTTTCATGGTGATTCACTGGGTCATTAAAGTAAAGCTTAAATTGCTAAACAATGTAGATTACTTACTGTCCACCTCTGCGAATGATACTGTTAGATTTCCCAGGACGTTCTCAGAAGAAAAACTAGTCCAGTAGTCAGGATTACTGAGCCCATGAGATTCTTACTGGGGATGACAGCCAGTATGCATATGGGCCCAAGGACCCTGTATGACCACCTGTATGACCAGGAGTCAGTCAGAGGGACACTGAGCAGCTCAGCCCTAGCAATGAGTGTCTTATTCATTTATTACTGGACAAATATTTACGGAACTCCTACCATCTACTCAATATGATTCTTGCTGGCATGGACTCAGTTGTGCGCTAATCAAATCCCTGCCATCCTGCAGCTTATATTTGTTAGGATAGTAGACACTGGGAAATTATCAGTATAAATCTGTAACACATCACTGATAAGGAAAATGAAGAAGGGCCCAGGAAATAGGTTATGCTAGGGTGGCATGTGCTATTTAGGCTAATTGGTCAGGCAAAGGTCTTCTTGCTTTGTACATAAGACTTGAGCAAAATGAAAGTGCAGGTCATGGATATACCCTGGGCAAGAGCGTCACTGGCACAAAGATAATTGGAAGTAGGACCCTGGTGTGCAAGGTGCCCACATGCAGAGGGCCTTCAGGGACCCAGGATACAGAAGAGAGAGAGCAAGATCAGGGTGGTGGGGTTCAGGAAGACTCTGTTTTCACTCTGAGAGAGATGGTCATTCACTGGGGGAATCTGAGCAGGTAAGAACTAATGTGACTTATTTATGGAAAGAGTTGCCATAGTTGCAAGGTGTAGAGACCTCGGGAAGAAGAGTGGAAGCAGATGAATAGCTGGGAGGTTACTGCAATGATCCAGGCAGGAAATGGCAATAATAGACACCACCTGCTTAGCACTTCCTGCATGCTAGGGTCGAGGTTTCCTTAAAGTACTTGGTATGTTTTAATTTGCAAGTACTCACAGCGTCTCTATGAAGCAGGCACTAATATTGTATATGTTTTACAGATGAGGAGTCTGAGGCACAGAAATGTTAAAGTATTGGCCTGAGGTCACACAGGGAATTGGTGAGTTGGACCAAGGTGATGGGCTTGGATGTATATAGTTGATGTAGGATGCAGTCCAAATACAAGGCCAAGAGCACGTGCTGATGGAATATTTTTAATACTTCAGTAACAGTAGCTCCCATTTATCAAGCATTCATAATGTAACAGCTTCAGGGCTAAGTTCTTTATATAAATTTCCACATGCAGCTTTCACTACTGCTCTGTAGATTAGCTACTTTTCTTCTTCCCATTTTATAATTATTGAAATCAATGCTCAGGGAATTCGAATGTTTTGTTCATGGTCAAAGCTGGTAAATGCCTGAGTTTCACCTGCCTCTGTGCCCTATGAGCAGAGCAATTGGAATTTCCTTCTTTTCTTCTTGTTTCCTTATCCATTCCTATATTTATTCAGGGTCATTATGTCTTGTTCTCTAGCCTTGAACTGGAGAATGCATTTAGCATTAGATGTTACTTCCTGCAATGACCCTTCTCTGGGCTTTTCTTCTTTCAGTCTTTAGTTTCTATTTTCTATATAATTTCATATTATATTATGTTATATCCAGGTATATGCACTGCACTGAATTGTATGTCTTCTGGATTCCTATGGTGAATCTCTAACCACCAATGTATTACTAAATGTGATGATAACTGGAGGTGGGCCCTTTAGAAGATAATTAGGTTTAGCAGAGTTCCTCATGATGGAATTGGTTTTCTCATAAGACACACCAGAGAGCTTGCATGTGCTTTATCTTCTCTCTCTCTCTCTCTCTCTCTCTCTCTCTCTCTCTCTCTCTCTCTCTCTCTCTCTCTTTCTCTCTCTCTGTCGTGTGAGGGTACAGCAAGAAGGCAACAGAGGGTGTAGCATTTGCCAACAGAACCTCTAACCAGAACCCAACCATGCTAGTACCCTGATTTTTGATTCTCAGCCTCCATAACTGTGAGAAAATAAATGTCTATTGTCTGTTGTATGACAGCTTGAAGAGACTAAAATAATATGGATCATATGATATCACATATAATTACATGCACTGTACCACATAATGATATCTTTTACATGACATTGTATTTCTTTGCATTGTATTATATGTTATGCAATCTCTATTTTCTGTTAGCCTGTTTTCTCTGTTTGTATCTGCTTAATATAATACTTATCTCCCCCAAATTTCTTATTATTCAGAGAAGAGTAGGCTTATAGCAATACTTTGTGAATACATGAATGAATAATGGATGAATGAATGATTCTAACCATGATGAGTAATTACAACTTTCAACTAAGATATTACTCAAACTGACTACTGTCTCCTTCATCAGTGCCTCTAGTGAGTCTTCCCTTAGACTCTGTAAAAAACATGGCCCATTAGTTCTTAAATGTTGGGCAGGTCATTTCCCATTTTTGTACCCATCAAACCTAAGTATAACTTTGGGCTCCAGTGGCTCCAACAAAACAAGGATTCCAAAGGTTTTCTAAGACAAAATGGAAATTGAAAGGGGAGGCTACATCAGAACATTTTCTAAGCCAGCACCTCCTCCTGGGAACAAAGCAACTGCTCCTGAGTCCAGCACCGTGGGAGATATGGATGAGAAGGCTGTGATTGCCTTCACTGCCCAGCTCCATGTCTGGGGAACTTGAAAAAGCCGGAGCAGTATATTGTCATCTCCTTTAGCAGGCAGTACATGCAGAGGCACTGGCAGATCAATTTGTGGTGCTGAAGTGCTCATGCCCTTTCCGGAGGGCAGTGCCCTGAATATTTAAAAAGGCAAGTAATAGCCCTAAATGGCCTTGGAATTGAGTTGGGTGGTTTGGGTCAGCCATGGCCTGAATTATGAAACAGAAAAGTGAGCATGGACAATTTCTATTGATTTGGGGCCAGTTTTTTCTTACTTCATTTGCTGCTTTAAATCTATGGTTTGCTTCCCCACGCCTTCCTGTTTGGATAATAGAAAACACTCTCTGTTAGTGGTTAACGTGATCGTGATGTGCTTACATTTGCAGGTTGATTTCCAGCAGCCATTTCAACTATCACCTTGCATGTTGATGGTTTTAAGTCTATCTGGGATTCATTGGTTCATTGTTTTTTCATTCATCAAACACTTTTGACTGAGCTTCTACTCTGCATGTGGAAAAATGCTTGTTCTTTGAATGAAAGATGAGTAAAGATGTTGCTGGGCTGAAGCCATTCAAAGTCTCCTAGAACAGTCCTGTGTTAGAATACATTGGTGATGTAACGGACAATGTTTAGGATGAGGAAAGTGTAGAGACCTCTAGAAGAAATGAACACAACTCCTCCTGGAATAGGCTGTCCATCAAAGACATTTCAGTAGGTGTAATCTCTACTCTATTATCTCAATAGTCAATATTTACATAAGTACCTCATTGAACATTTTCAAGCTTCTATGTCCCAAACTGAATTACATTAAATGTTAAGAGGTTCCATGGAATCATTACAAAACTCCTGGGAGTCTAGGCTTTAGTTGCCTGATAAATAGTATATCAGAATGGCTCAGAGACTTTGATGTTATAGAGCGTGTATTTATTCTTCAAGTTATTATTTTTTTATAATTTTATTGGTGCATTGTAATTTGCACATCAAAGTGAGATTCAAAGTGATACAAACATACATGCACGCATCACTTGGTGTATCTCCCTCCATATCCCTCCTCACTCTTCCTTCCTCCCTCCGCATACAAGTTAGATTACTTCATGCATGGACATAATTTTACGTGAACCACCTTTCCTCAATCTGTGCTTTTCCCTTCCTGACCTACCCTCCTGCAATCCATTTCCATTGTTCTACTGGTTTCTCTCTTCATTTGAAGTCACTTTTGCTTCCTATTTTCATTCTAGATTCCACATATGAAAGAAAGCATATGATCCTGAACTTTCTGCAACTGGCTGGTCTCAGCACAATATTCTCTAGTTCCATCTAGTTTCCAGCAAATGACATGATTTTGTTCTTTATGGTTGAGTAAAATTCCATTGTGTATATATGTGGTATTTTCTCTAGCTATTCATCTGTTGATGGACACCTAGGGTGATTTCATAATTTGGCTATTATAAATTGTTGGCAGCGGCAGAAGCAGTCGCACCCGAATGATGGTGCCTGGAGGAAGTACCTACGTGCAGTAAACAACTCCTAATATGGTGTTGTTGCTTGATATCAATGCTCACTGGTGAGCAGGCTTAGTTTCCTGGCCAATTAGAGTACAGATACGTGCCTGATCCTGATTGGTCAATGACAGAAATATAAGCAGCGGGTTCTTGGGGGATGGGGCCGGACCATCTTATCTGAAGACCTGTGAACAAGAGAATCCTGAGTAAAGCTTCATGCAGAAGGAACCAGTTGTCGTGTGCTTTTCTCCGCAGGTCGGGTAGCAGCGCGCGGCAATAAATTGTTCTAGATCGCTCACATTTAAATTTTAACTTCACTCCTCATTTGCTCTATCCCTTTGGAAAAATGTTTAAACTCCATGATCATGAATTTCCTATTTAAGGAATGGTATTAATAGAAGCAACTCTTTTATAAAGTACAAGAAAAACAGTATTTAATTATTAGCATCCATGAATGTGGGAAAATATTAGAAACTCTATGAAAACTTATTGCACATGTAATAAGAGGCCACTGGTATATGTAAATACACAAGATATACTATGGAATCAGTCAATTATTCTCAACTATTGGTGATTTAGCCCCACAAGGGACATTTAACGATATCAGGAGACAGTTTGGGTTTTCCCAATTTGTGAGGAGAGTGCTAGTGATGTAGTGGGTAGAAGCAAGGGATGCTGATAAAGATGCACGAAGAAGCCACCACAGCAAAGAAGCCTCTGGTTCTTTGCTCCTAACTCCAGTGCAGTAGAGGTTGAACTCCTAGATGAACCAAAGGCATCTGTTTAGGAGGATGACTGGAGACATTTCATCAATGAGAATTCTTTTGATTCAAAGCATAGTTGATAAATATTTATTCTAGAACTTTTTATTCTTTTCTTTAATAAAAATTTAGCGCATCCTCCTGATCTGATCTTGGCATTCAGCAAACACATCTTATAGCTTGCATGAAACTTCTTGGGCACCAAAGATTAGGAGGGGACTGAGCATGATAGCTTCAAATCATTTTACTGAAAATCAGGAGACCTAGCTGGGAGTCAAAGGGGATCCATGAAAGAGAGGGGGAAAGCTGTGAGTGGATGCAACAATGGGTCTGATGTTCCTGTGGCCATCATGATTTGGGAAAAGGGGACCAATGAGAAACTTCTATGACCTACTACACTACCAGCTTTATCAGTCTTGACTCAACTATTCCTATGTTTCCTAGATACCCCCTCCTTGCTCAACACAGTTCTCAACGATGATCTTTAATTAAATGAAACTCCTCCCCAATTCTCCTAATACACAATAATCCTTGCTTATGCTACCTCCTCTCTCAGTACCTCTACCTGCTGCCACCTTGGCTACTGGATTACAGTGAATCATTCTTAAAATTTCTGCACCATTTTTACTGACTCCTTAGCAAATAAAATTCATAACATCATCTTCCTGTCACTATACCATCAGTGGACACCCTGCATGCTCCTGGATCTGTTAGTGAACAATCTGACCTGTCTACCCATTATTTTCCATTCTTTTCTGTGCTGTGAACCACTGAAGATTAACACCCTTTTCTATATCTTATCTTTATTTATCAGGTGTCTAACATAGATCCTGGTATGGCCTGGATGCTCTGTCAGTATTAGTTGAATGAATTACATATTATGTCCATTCCTGCTTCTAAAATCTTGACTGGTGTTAGCTTAGAAAACTCATATTGGTATAGAAGATCAGATGGAAAAGGAAGGAACTAAAATAGTCATGGTTTCATATCTATGTATCCACTACTCAATTGGAGATGATTTTCTTCATCACATGAGTGATCTCCAAGGTTTCTGTGTTAGGGAGCAGAGACTTAATAAGAGAGTAGCAAGCTACGTTCATGTAATTACATTAATCCATCAAATGTTTGTTGGCTACTGTTCAGGCACAATGCTGGTGAAGGGGACTCTTGTGTTACATGAGATAGCCATGGAATTTGCCCACAGAGAACATACAGTTTCCTGGGCAGAGATGATAGAAGTAAATAAGTAATTTGATTCTGTGATAAGTGAAATGGAATAAAAGAATGGAGAGTTTTGGTGTGATGGTTTTGTGATGGATTAGCTTGGTTAGCTTCTACTACCTTTCCCAGAATCCCATTTCCATTATATATGCTTCCAATTGGATTATGCTACCAGGACTATTCTCTCAAGAGATTAGAGGGCAGGAGGGGAGCCTGCAGCCATTTTATAGCAACACAAACCTTTCCCCAGTTAATCAAGTACTATTCTACATATTTCTGCAAAGGGGTTTTTACCATTGTCATATAAGGCTGCAAATTAGTTGAATTTAGTTAGTCAAAAGATAAATTATCCCAGGTGAGTATAGCTTTCTTTCTTTCTTTCTTTCTTTCTTTCTTTCTTTCTTTCTTTCTTTCTTTCTTTCTTTCTTTCTTTCTTTCTTATTTTTGCGGTACTGGGGATTGAACTCAGGGGCATTCTACCTCCGAGCTACACTCCCAGCCCTATTTTTCATTCTTTATTTTGAAACTGAGTCTCACGAAGTTGCAGAGCGCCTCACTAGGTAGCTGAGGTTGGTCGCAAACCCGGATCCTCCCATTTCAGCCTCCCGAATACTGGGATTACAAGCGTGTGCCACCACGCCCGGATTTGAGTGTAGCTTTAAAATGAGACCTTAAAACATATCTCGATAATCAGATTCTATGCCTTTGCCTGGCAAAGACAGTAATCATTAAAACCCTGTTGTATCTGCCTGTTGGGCTCAACTTTCCTCGTGGGTATGTGGAACTATGTACCCAAGTCCTAGTTAATGGAATGTGGGCAGAAGTGATGTGAGACTTGAATGATCTGTGTGACATGCCACCAATCCCTTCTTTCCCTCTTATGTTTCTTTGAGGCATAAGAACCAGTGGAAGACCTTGAGGATCTGTGGCAATATGGGTGTCCTCCCAAAATTCATATGGTGACATCCTAACTCTATACCTTAGGATGTGACTGTGTTTGCAGATATAGTTTTAAACAGATAATTAAGTTAAAAGGAGGCTTTTATGACTGGTCCTTTGTCAAGCTGACTGGTGTCCTTATAACAGAAGAGGAAATAAGGACACACACACACACATACACAGGGAAAACTGTAAACACACAGGAGAAGTTGCCCATCTACAAGTTATGGAGACAGGTGTTAGAATATTCAGCCTTACCCACACCTTAATATTGAAATTTCATCCTCTTTATCTGGAAGGAGATACATTTCTGTTGTCTCAGGTGCAGTCTGTGGCATTTTTTTTATGACAGCCCTAGAAAACTAATACATAGAGAGTAGCTGAATCATGAAATGGAAGGATATCGGGTCCCTGAATGACTTTGTGGAGCACTAAGCCCCCACATGAATCATGTTAGACTGCGATGTAAGCATGGCAAAGATCTTAACATGAAAAACCACTGAAATAATGAGGTTGCATGTTTATAGCAAAAAAATCCATACTGACCAGTAGAGTTTGGCACTGGTACCCACAACACTACTGTCATTAGACCCTGGGTGTAGCCTCTGCCTCTAGGGTAGCTTGACCACTATACTTTGCTTTGCACTTCCTCTAATGACTGTGTCTGGTTCTAGCATGAATTCTCCAACATCATCAGATCTTTGCAACACTAAGTGTATATTCAAAGACTGATTGGATGACATCTCCTCCATATTCTTGTCGACAATAGGACTGTAAAAATGATAATTTTACCTTTTATGTTTTTTTTTTGAGAACTCATCTTTATCTTCAGATAATCTCATAGAGTAAGGGATTTACACAAAAATAGAGGAGGGGGAGCAAATGTCTTTTACTGCTCTGTTGTTCTACTACAGATTACGAAAACTTGGACTTAAATTTAAATTCACAAAAGATTCTTGTCACTTGCAAAATGGCAAAAATGACAGCTAGCAGTAAGGGAGATGGTGAAAATCTATGGAGATGATGTTTATAAAAACACTTAACACAAGTTTCTGCACACAGAAAGCAGCCAGTAAATGCTAATATTTGTACAGAGCTGCTAGGGGACAATTATTCAAAGAACACTGTATACTTAGAGATATTTCTATTTCTATTGAAAAATTATACACTTGGGTTTGTAAAAGATAATGACTATAAAGTACTATATATATGCTACAGAAATCTCTACACATTTCCAGTTACCAGAAACCATGGTTAATGTGTTTAGTAAAGTGATCAGACCACCCATCACTGTACTATGTCTTGTTAACTTCAAGTTTAACTCCAGTTATTCCATGTTTACTTGAACAGCTCCTCCATATTGAAAACTTTCTTCTAGGTGCTAAAGAAATACTCAAACTAACAGTAGCTGGCACATCTTTATCCTTTGCTTTGTGGTTGGCAAAAGCTTAACTTCTCTCCATCCTGTCTTTTCTCCCCTACAGTTACATTTGGGAAAACTATGATTATTATCCCTGTGGTAATGGGTTGGAAAACTGAAATTTAAGAAAGGCAATTTGCCACTGTATATAGACAGCCAGTAGTAGATAGAGAACACAGATCTCTCTGATTCTGAAAGCTATGTGCTAAAATACTTTGCTACACTCATTTCCAAGCCAGGATTCCTTTTTGTGCCAGGAACTGAAAGATATCTGTGACTGCTGAGAAGCAAGGAGGGAGGTCACTGACAGAAAAGGAAGAAAAGATAGTCAGAAATCTATATTTGAAACTCACTTCTGCAACTAACTAGTTGGGTGAACCAGCTATTTCTTCTTCTGCCTTGGTTATGGGCTGGAAGCAGTGAATAAAAATACCCATCTATAGAGATGATAGTAAGGTTAAAAGAATTGGTATATGGGAAAGGCCTCTATAAAAGGTAAAATGTGACTCATATATTAATGTGTTATCTTTGGTTACAGAAGGAAATGAATAAAAAAAAAAAGCATTGAATTTTTTTTTAATCATCTGCATTCAAGATGGAAAGTCAGCCATTATGCAGTAGAAAAACTCAAACATGGAAAGCAATCAGACCTGACTTTAAACCTTGACTCTTCCCTTCTGAGGCCAGTCCTGTAGGCAGCATCTGTGAGTTCTTCCTTTCTTCCGTCCTCTTTCTCTCATGTCTTCCCTTTATCCATTCACGTATTCCACCTTTCCAACTTAAATTGTACAGTTATTTTGAGGATAAACATATGGGGATTATTGCCTGGAATTTCAAAACTGAAGTTTAGAATAGAGTTCTGACTAGTCCAGAATAACTGCTATCTATATTTGCCATCATTGTTTGCTTAAATAAAAAGCAAAAGCACATGTTTGTACAATGCACACAAACATTCAGAGAAAAACTTCTTGTAACAGTACCTTCCAGAAGAGCACAAATCATCAGTTCATTGAAATATTCATTGTTGACACTGGAAAATATTCTCAGTAAGCCTAAGTATTTAATAGCCTGTATAACAAGCTTAAACATATTGGTTGACAAACCACACAAAAATTAGCTCTTGAAAAAAAATGCAAATTGACAGCAAAATGCTAGCAGTAGTTAATTCCAGGTGGTAGGAATATAGAAAATTTTTCATTTTCTTCTTTAATGTTACTGTACAGACATGATGTTTATGCATGTTCTATGGTCAGATACAAATTGTCCCCTGAGGAGCTTGTGCATTCATGCTCAGAGCTGATGTAATTAAGTCAAGAGCATTGTCATCTCATCACTGGATAAATCCATCATGATGGACTTACTGGATGGTAACCTAGGCAGGGGGGATATGGCTAGAGAGGGTGGATCTCTGAGTGTGGCTCTTCGAATCCCCTCACTTGTTTGCTCTCTCTGGCATCTGTCCTTCATAATGGGAGAGCAGAGCCTTCGCTCTCTTCCTCTCTCGCTGCTTCCTGACTCTATGCCCTGATCTTTGCAGACCCTGGCCTCACATGGGCTGAAACCTGAAATCTCCGAAAAATGTGAGCAAATAAATCCTAAGTTCTGTGGTCAGTTATTTGGTATTACAGCAGTGATAATGTTGATTGAGACAACATATATATGATAAATGTTATGATTCTATTTTTTTTAAAGAGTAGAGGAGGGAGAACCTTTAACATCAATATTCTGGTGTTCTTATTCTGAGTTCTGATTCAGGACTGAAAATAAAATATGTTGGAAAAATTTTCTCATTGTTTCTGCCTAATTTTCATTAGAACAAGGTGAAGTTGGAAGTCCAAAGGAAAATGAAAAGCCACATGCAGAAAATGACACATTTTTAAGGTATTTATCTGGAGGAGAGGTCTTACATATGAAAAAATATGATAATTTATTTTATGAGGTATATTTTCCTGGGTCAAAGGATTGAAGCTGATGATGTGATTGATACAAACGGTTGTTTTTAGAGTGTGTAGATATATAAAAATGAAATTTAAGAAAATGACCTAGTTTACTTGGAAAAATATTATTGTTATTATTAATGTAGTGTGATGTGTTCTGGTCTGAAAACTATAATAGAATTCTTAAAAATCTCTTTGGCAAGAACTATGGTAGTTAGAGAATTAGGGTCCATTTGGACTTTTCTGCTTCTATTATCTCATATTTCTGGTGAATTATTGTCCTGAAATTCTGTGTTTCTAGACATAGAAAAATCTTTTGATTATTCTCTTAGAAGTGGAAAAAGCATTTAATAAAATTTAACCTATCATTCAGATATGGTCTCTAAATACAATTTTCTGCCAAAAATTAACAAAAGATCCTTTGCTAATTGCGAATGTATCACATAAAGGTTTAAATTTCTTGTCATTCCAGAAATAAAGGCTTATCATAATGTCCAAGGGATTTTTTAAAATAACTCATGAGCCAAAAAATCTTCCTTCATCAAAGACAGGAAAATTTGAGCATCATTAAACACTATAATTTTGGTGGATTCATATATTTTAAATTTGTTTAAATACATCAGTACATAGTAGATACAAGAAAGCCAAAAGTAAAAAAGAAGATAATTTATTCATTCATGTGTATATTTTTCTATTATTGTATAATTTGAAAGATATTAGGAAATCATCTTAGTATTTTGGTTGTTGGTGAATTAAAAGAAACAATAGGGCATTTACTGTGCCTTTCTTAACAATATATACCTCAGGTTAGATAAATATATGAATATTTCAGAAAATAAAGAAATTAGGAATGATAGAATATGATAATTTTTGTAACTGCAAATGAATAAATAAACCAAAACCCTAAATCTTATCAAGCCTCTAGATTTAAGCATTGTGTGTGTGTGTGTTTTGTGTGTGTCTATGTGTGGTGTGTGTGTGTGTGTGTGTGTGTGTGTGTATGTATGTGTGTGTGTGTGTTTTACTGGGGATTGAATACATGGACATTTTACCTCTGAGCTACACCCCATTTAATATTTTTGAAATAGAGTCTAACTAAGCTGCTGAGGGCCTCACTAAGTTGTTGATGCTGGCCATGAACCTGTGATCTTCGTCCCTCAGCCTCCCAACTACTGGAATTACAGGAATACATCTAAGCTCTCTTTAATAGGAATTATAAGAAAGCTGTAGAGGTACAATCCTTAGGACCAGATTTTGCAGGATTCTCCAATTCAAGCACCTGTGAATCCTCAACAAATAATTTGCAAGACAAAATGATAGAGATGGAGATGAAAGTCTATAAATTAAAAGTGACTTGTGGATGAATTTTATTTGAATACTGACTCAAACAAGTGAACCAAAGGAGATGTGTCCCTCTTATTTCTTTGACCAAGTCACCTTTACTCATTTTATCTTTCTGTTCACTAAAATGCTATAGACATGACCCTTGTCCTAATATAAAGCTACCTCCTTTTTTTACAAACCAGTAATCATAGGACTCAAGAATTCAAAACACACTGAGGCACCACAAAAACAGAAATGCCACCTGTCTTGTTCACTGCTCTGTTCTCACTGCCTAGAACATTAACTGGAACTTAATAGGTGCTCAATTAAAATTCATTGAGTGAATGAATGACTCATATGCAGTTAAACACAGTGCTGGGATTGACCCCAAGTTTTCTGAGATCTCACTGCACCGCAGCTCCTCTGCCTCTGCAGTAGATACGGTTGATGTCCTGCCTGCTTATGTCCTTGGCCACCTGAGACTACACATCAAGAATTTCCAGCAAACTCTTAGCTTCCCACCTCAAGCACCTGTTTTTTTTCTTCTGCCCATTACTGATGGTTTTCTTCTGTGTACAATTCTACACAACTCTGAATTATATTGCCCCAAGAATACCTTAGGAGCAGCTGTCAACTAATGGGAAATGGCAGCCAAAGGATAAAAGTTCCAGCCTTTCCCCTCTCTCTGTTGAGGAAGTTCTGAGATATGTTTTTTATCTTTTTTATTGGTGCATTATAATTATACATCTTTGTTAGGGACAAGCTACATAGCACACCTCTCTCAATTAACCCTTCCCCAATTCCTACCCCATTCCCTCGCTCTCCCTCCTTCTCATGTTCAGTTTAGTGATTGACTTTAATATGTTTTGAAAGTCCATCATGTACATTAGGGTGTTTCCCCCTTCCCACATCACCTTCAATTAAGTCAACTTCTTTGCTCATCTAAGGTTTCTCCTTCTTCGTCTAAAGTCCCTCTTATGTCCCACTTTCTCCCTAGCTTCTGCATATTAGGGAAAGCATACGATTTTTTACTTTTTGTGACCAACTAATCTCACGTTAGCATAATGTTTTCCAGTTTCATCCATTTCCCTGCGAATGACATGATTTTGTTCTTCTTTATGGCTGAGTAAAGTTCTGGCATGTCAGAGATCTCTGGGAACCAAATCTGGTTCTCCATGACAGTTACCTGTTTAGAGAGACTTAGGCTAACACGTTTGTGTATTATCCCTACAACTTATGTGATAACTTGATGCTTAGTGGAAAGACAGCTCTTCCAAAAATATTCATACATATTTCATCTTCACAAGTCCTTGTGAAGTAAGTACTCCTGTTCTTTATTTAGAGATGAGAAAATGGAAGCTCAGATAGGTTAACTAATTTATCCAGTATGATACACACAGATTCTATTGGGTGTTCATCAAAACACAGATGCCATGAACTGTCAGCTGTGTGGTGGTATATCCCTTGATTCTAGATAAAAGTGGCCAAAAGAGCTACAGTAAATTCTTCATTCAATGGTTCATTTAAGAATCTCAATTATGTGCAGTTCATTGGTGCGCATTTTACTTTTTAGCATTCTGGTGTTTGTACTAAAGGAAAGATTTACAATCTCTAAATCAGTTTTCCTGCCTTTCCATCATTACTTTTAAGCTTTTAAGGGGAAAGGTTGTAGAAAATGAAAGTAGAGAAAAAGAAGTAGAAGAAAGATAAAATCAAGTATTCTAACCATTTCAGCCTCCAAGCTATTTTGAAGATAAATGGCATAGAGTCTAGAGTTACTCTTAGACATAATTCAATCCCCTTGAGAGATTTTCTGCTTGTTTGTTTTACTTATTATTTTTTTACACTGGCCTAACAATATTTTTGCAGCATTATATATGTTTTCTTTCTAAAAAAAATTAATACATTTTATTTAAACCAATATAACCAAAGTATTCTTAGTCATTTTATGTCATCAATATAAAATGACTAATTAGATATTTATTTTAAATCACATATAGTAATTGTACAAATGTATGGGGTACACTGTGAAGTATCAATACATATATACTTTGTATAGTAATCAAATTAGAGTAATTAGCATATTCAGCACTTCAAATGTTTATATTTTGTTTGTTGTGAAACATTTGACATCCTCTCTTCTAGCTATT
>PVLC010005249.1:21852-78036 GCA_004027655.1 Graphiurus murinus
CGGTACTGGGGATTGAACTCAGGGGCATTCTACCTCCGAGCTATACCCCCAGCCCTATTTTTTATTCTTTATTTTGAAACCGAGTCTCACTAAGTTGCGGAGTGCCTCACTAGGTAGCTGAGGCTGGCCGCGAACCCAGATCCTCCGGTCTCAGCCTCCCGAATGCTGGGATTACAAGCGTGCACCACCACGCCCGGCTCTCTTCTAGCTATTTTAAAATATACAATGAATTGTTATTGACTGTACTCACTGTACTGAGTAGAACACTAGAGCTTATTCCTGGTATGTACTGGAATTTTCTACTCATTGACTGGAATCTCCTGATTCTCCCTCACCTCTCTCTTCCCCAGTCTCTGGTAATCATTATTCTACTCTATACTTCGAGATTGACTTTTAGGTTTCACAGATGAGTGTAATTACACAGTATTTATCTTTCTACGCCTGGCCTATTTCACACAAAATAAAAATGGAATACAATTTAGCCATGAAAAGATGAAATCTGGCCATTTGTGACACGGATGGGCCTGGACTAACATGAGATACACTATCTATCTATCTATGATCATAAACTGGCATTAGCCATGCTTGTCCTATTTTTTGTTGTTGTTTCAAAGCAATATTAAACAATTGAAGTAAATGTATGAACACAATAACCAGGGACCTTTTTAAATAATTGATGAGACAGAAATTTCTATCATTAAGAGTAATCAAAAGTCTTCCCTATGTTTTCTTCACTTCTACTAACTCTCCACCAGCTTGAAGATTCTTCTTGTAAGATTTGGTCTTCTTTTTCAAATACCAGAGACGATCTAGAAATCACTCCTACTTGATTAGGGAGACACAGGGATATTTATCTCCTTAAAGGACTTAGTTGTTTTGGCTCATTTGAAATGTCTCATAAAGCAGAAATCTTGAAATGATCATGTGGCTGCTAACATTTCATCTTAACTCCATTTCCACACTGAAGGTGTGTGTGCAGATAGGATATTTTTAGTTGCAATATTAAATAACAGTACATAAGTCCAATTTTATGAGAGCAATTTCTAACTGGAATGTTACTAGCTTCTGTTAACATCACTGTCATTGAAGATTGAATACTATAATCCAGGTACTTAGTGAAAGGAGTAATGAACAAAGGCAATTGAGGATCCCCCCTCTTGTTCTTCCCAGGATTCTACAACTCTTTTGGGAGTATTTTAAATATAAGAAAAATACTTTTATAGAAGAATTATGTCAAGAAACACTGGAAAAGTAAAGCAGATGTAAAGCACATGGTCTCTGTTCAATTAAATTCAAAATTATGGATTCCTCAAAATGGTCACTGAAGGTGTACACCGCCTTCAAAGACAAGAGGAGCAGAGCATCTGTATTTGCTTCCCCCTGTACCTGGTTTTGAGTAACATCTCTCTATCTTCTAGGGTTCAGAAGCACTTTATCATTTACCACGTATCTCTCACTGTGTGCTTGGCTCATAAATATTGTTTCCTCTGCCAAACCATAATTTTATACAATAAGAGGAAAATCAATTAAACATGCAATTCAATGAGTTTCAACAAATACATGCAGCCAACACCCAAAACAACACTTTGAGTATTTCCAGCAGTCCTGAAAGAGCTTTTGTAACCCTTTCCACTAAATTCTTGAACGTCTTAGTCATGTACAAAACAGTGAAAGGAACAAGTTTGCTTTGGATGGCTCTAAATATTGCCAGATAGAATTTACACTGCTTTTAAGTTCTCTTTTCTTCCCCTGAAGATCTTTCTACAGAATCAATCTTGTCACATTCACTTGGCAGGTCTCATAGTATTCTAAGATATCTTTCCAGATTTCCTGATCCTGGTGTAACATACCCAACCTACTCCCCAGGTTGTTAATGTGATAGCTTTTACTCCTGCTATTCAGTTACCTTATATGGCACAATTGACCATACTATATGGAGATGATCTGGGTGGTCTTTATCTAATCACAGCAGTCCTTTTAAAAGTAGAGAGCATTCTCTGGCTAGCCACAGGAATGGAAATCAGAAAGATCTGAAGCAGGAGCAGGATTTAATAGGAGTGACCTTTTTTGTTGCTATGGAAAGGGTCAGATGTGAGGACATGAGAGCAACCTCAGGAAGCTGAGGTGGCCCTGCTGACAGCCAGAAAGGACAGGGATACTTCAGTTCAACAGGAAATAACTGAGTCCTGCCAGCAACAGAATGTAGATCTTCCTCATGAGTCTCCAGGTGGAAACCTGGCCTGATACACACGCTGATTTGTGAGATAACCTAGGTAGGCAATGGGAAGTACCTGACCTATAGAAGTGTATGCTGTTGTTATACTGTACTGGTTAGGAAATATGGATAAGAAAAAGGAGTATGTACATATTCAGTAGAGACATGAATTTTTTTTCAAATATTTTCAATGCACTGTTGGTCGAATCCACTTACGTGGACCTGGAGGATGCAGAGAGTTCATAATATTATATATAAGAAACTAGTTCTTCTTGATACTTCATTTTCTCTTATCTCTATCTTAAGGCCAGAGTGGAACAAGATGATACTGAAACTTAACATGGCAAAGAGATATGCAACAGGTATAGAACTGAATGCATTCTTGCAATCAACTATATATAGAAGGCATAGCTCTAAGAACTTTACATATATTTGGCTTATCTCAGCACCTACCATACTGCTTGAATGAGGCTAGCAGATACTTTGCAACATTTTGGCTTCTTTGATATAATTAAATAGATATCTTGGGCCCCCAACTTTTACTTCCTATAACATGGTTAAAGTCTTGAGTAATCAAGAATTGATTGTACCTGTTTTTCTGTGTTTTTTGTTTATATGTTTGCTTTCTTGATTGCTACAATACCTATTTCTACTTTGCTTGTTGAAAGAAATGGATTTCTTATTTGATAATGGAAAAATAATTTCAGAGATTCCAGAAGAAAGAGGAAAAAGTATTTATGCTACTAGTTAATCTCTAAACATATACCTTTCTTCATTTAAAAGATATATTGTGAAATAAAGCACTTTGTATTATTAAATATTTTTGAGAACTTTTCAAATAATTGTGTGTGTGTGTATTTATATGTGGTACTGGAGACTGGACTCAGAGAAATTCTACTTCTAACTACACCCTAGCTCTTTATTTTTATTTAAAAAATGGGACGTATTCAGTTGCTGAGGCTGGCTTCAAACCTGTGATCCTCTTGTCTCAGCCTCTAAAGGATTGGGATTACAAATGTGTACCACCACACCCATAGGATTATTGTTTCAAAATGCCTGAGATTATTTGCTCAAGTATAAGGAATGGAATGTATGATCTATATTTTAAAGATGGTAGCCAGTTGTGACTCACACTTGTAATCCCCGTATTTGTGAGGCTGAGCTGCATCACAGGTTCAAGATCAGTATGTTGTAATAGCGAGATCCTATTTCATATTATTTTTAAAAAAGGGCTGGGATGTGGCTCAATTGTAGAATGTCCCTGAGTTCAATCCCATGTACCACAAAATAAAATAAAGATGAGGAAAGCAATACTTTGAGAATTAAAGCTCTTTATTCAAGTGAGATACCAAAATAGAATTCAAATGGGATGCTGAGCTCTTTCTAGGGCTTCAAATTGCCATATTTTATTAAAAATGTTTCTCATTTTCCATTGAAGGTAAAAAATTTCTCTATTAAAACTCAGTATAAGACATAAGCATTATATTCTAATAATCCAAACTGAATTATATAGCTAGAGGATCAATATTACCTCTAATTGTGAGTTTAACATTTCTTAAAAATATATTTTGAGAGTTTAGGTAAAGAAAAAGGCATATGAAGCTACTTTGTAAATTTGTCATAAATATTATTCCTATTATTATTGAGAATAGCTTTTTTTTTTTTTTTTTAGGAACTGGGAATTGAATCCAGGGGCATTCTATCTCTGAGCTACACCCTCAGTCCTATTTTTCATTCTTTATTTTGAAACAGGGTCTCACTAAGTTGCGGAGGGCCTCACTAAATAGCTGAGGCTGGCTACGAACTTAGATCATCCAGTCTCAGCCTCCCAACTACTAGGATTACAAGTATGCACCACCATGCCCACCTCATACAATAGTATTTTTTTTAGCTCATTTAAAACATGTATTGAGCCAGGCATGGTGGCCCATACCTGTAATCCCAGTACTTGAGAGGCTGAGACAGAAGGATTGCAAGTTCAAGACCAGCCTCAGCAACTTAGTGAGGCCCTCTGCAACTTACGAGACCCTGTTTCAAAATTAAAAAAAAAAAAAAAAAAAAAAAAAAAAAAAAAAAAAAAAAAAAAAAAAAAAGAAAAAGAAAGAAAGAAAATTAGAGGTAGAGGTGTTGCTCAGAAGTAGAATGCCCCTGGATTCAATCCCCAGTGCCACAAAAACAAACAAACAAACAAACACACACACACACACACACACACACACACACACACATACATACACACACAACAACAAAGTACACTGGATAAAGTGAGTTAACTGAATTTTTAGAGTGCCCTTTCATTTACTTATTGCTCAAAAATTGCCATGTACCAAATAAAATATGGATATAATTCTTGATGAGAAGAGTAGAAAGAATAATAGAATGAGGCCCCTTTCTTACTAAAAATGTGAGAAATCATTGTTAATAGTGGCTAACATGTATTTAATACTATATGTCGTATTCCTGTTGGTACTGTTTATGTGCATTAACTTATTCACTTTTCTTACAGAAATTCTGTGAGAGAGGATACTATAATTGCCTATATTTTATATGTTAAAAAACAAAAACTGGAGCACAGCAAGACTACTTGGCCTTCAGAAATTCACTGAAATCGGTAAGTTGGAGAGCTGGGATTCAGTCGGACTCTTGAGCCTGACTTTTAATGGCTTGCTATTCAGTTCTCCTTAGCACACGGTGAAAGCTTGAGCATATTATTCTATATTGGTGAAACCTGACTACAAGAAATTTGGGAGACTTCAGGTTTGGGATTGAGATTTCTAATCCCTTTTCAGTCTTTCTTAAGGTCTGACTATTTGCCAATAGGAATCTCTGTATTTATGGAGTAATGTGTGTTCTGGGCAAAGGACTAGGAGGGCAAATGGAGACTTTCAAGAGCTTCCACATCCTGTAGTTCTTAGGATTTTCCACAGTTCACAGAAAGCTGGTGATGCACTTGCTTGGTAGAATCGGCCCTTTTAATTATTGGAGGATTTGCATTAATGACATGACTGTCCAGCTGTTGAGGAGAAGTACACTCCTCTGTGTTCCTTTTCAGTGCCCTTGGGCCAACTCTAGAACTAAGCCCCTCACTCCCAAAGTGCCGCATTACACATGCACCATCTCTCCCACGGCTGCACTGTTGCTTGGCAACAGCAGTACTTGTTCCACTTGCAAGATGGGAAGGAGACAAATGGATAACCAGGAAAACACCCAGCCTTGTAATTTCTCATACCATTTGTGGAAAGGCACAAAGTGAATGCTCAACCTCGATGCTATCTCAAAATTGCAGCCTGGAGATATTTTTGATATAAGAAAGGAACCGTTAGTATCTAGCACACTTAAAATCAGGGGTCCCTGTAGCTCTTAAAACTGCAATGGTTCAGGTAGTGGTCTGTGTTCATAAACCTGGTTACCTTTGCTGACCAGTGGGACATATGAATGGTAAATGATCTGCTAGCTAGTATGCAAGTAAAATTGATGTGGAAAAATCAATAATCACTCACCCAGTCTTTATTGAGAACTTATTAGGAATTTTAATAGCCATCATTTAATGAATACTTTATAGGAGTTCAGCTTCATGCTAGATGTTTTTTATATCACCTTGTTGAACGCTTATGACACTCAACAAGATAGGATCTATTATTCTTGCCTTAGAGATAAGGAAATTACTGCTCAAACACATTGAATAGATTGTTCAGTGCTGTGTGGAATGTCTGATTTGAACCCTGGGCTGTAAGACTTGGAAGTCTCTTAACCTCTAAGATCATTTGCCTACTTTATGTGACTCGCTAATCCCTTGACAGACTCTGAGCTACTTTATAATGCCAGTCATCCCTAAAGCTTTCGTGGCACACCTACTGTATGTAGCACAAGGCTGACTGGTTAAGTCTGTCTGTTTGGTTAATTCTAATTCTCTCCTTTAACTCCTTCACACTTTCTTTGATAGTTTGGGAGTTAGATAGATGCAGATTCAAATATTGGCTCCTGCACTTGTAAGTTTATGTGAACATTCATGAATTAGGTTGTATTATCCATAATTATCAACCTATAATATACTGGTTCAATTTGTCAAGAACTTTGAGGGTTCTGAGGTTTTTCCTTTTTGCAGGCTAAATTAAATTGCCACACATAATTGCTGGCAGAAGATCTGAGTTTCCTGGGTCAGAGGCAGAGGACATTATTACTCACAGCCTAGCCAGAAATATGGGCTTCATGCTCACATTATTTTGTTGTTTTGCTTTGCTTTGTCCCCAAGTCCAACAGTGTGATGTGAAGTGTCTAGAAAGATGCTACATACTCAGTCACAGATGAGGTGGTACTCTGAGATTAAAAAGCCTCAATATTTCAAAGAAGACTGCTAGGAGACATGTCCAACATTTGCCCCAGAGGGAGACATTATGTTTATTGCACTGAGAAGGAAGCAAATCATTATTCTTCTCTGGAGGGAGACACTGCCTCAACCTTCTAAGGCTATTTACAATATATTCTTGAAAAGCTAATTCAAAACATGGTTAATACAAGACATGCAGAAATGTGAGAACTACATGGAGAAATATTTCCCAACACTATTTCCAAATTGTCAAAAAGTTTTAGGAGAAAATTTCCTGCAAAGAATCTATTATAGAGAGGAAAACTAATATGTCTCATAAGTGAATCAATGAATAAAGAAAGGAACAATTGACTAATAATGGATCCAAATTAGTAGAAGTGGGAAAAATGGGCAAATGGAAAAATATGCATTTAAGTGTCAAAAATATATTTATTTCATATTTGGTTCCATGGTTATTAACTCTGAGGTCTTAGACATATAATTTAACTTTTTTAACTATTATATTGTTCTTCTATAAAATGGAAATCATAACACAAACTCATGATGACCATTATATGAGATTCTTTGTATGTGTTTTTATGTGTATACACACATACACTTTTATGTATACATATATAGGTATAATAATAATCCATGTTATATGGTAAACAGACAATACAGAAAAAATTTTGAATAAACTTAAGCAGGCAAAAGGGTCAAAACAGGAATGTCCTATGAAACTCAGGTGTAAAAATGATTCCAGGCATCCAAAACAATAGGTAGGAGAGACTGCAAGTAGATGGTAATCCCTTTTGTTTCTTATTACTATTATTGTGTTTAAGTTTGTCTGTTTTTCAGTGTGTCTAATTCATTCTTTTTACTTTTGTCTTTGCCTTTGCTACCTATGGCAGGAAATTCAACCATCCTATCATAGTTTAGACTCAGCCAAATATAAAGGTGTTCTGTTTCTATTCAGTTCTAATTCCAACTTCTTGGGGAAAAGATAGTACTTGTTTTTGTGGGCTAGATAATTCATCTTGGATCAATCTACTTTGGCCCAGGGCTGAAAGTGAGTCGGGTAAGGGATCATACATGAGGAATTCACTTCTTGAGACCATCCTTTCCAGAAAGGAAGGGGGTCAAGCAACTTCTGGAGAAGGGTGGGTAACAACCCAAATATACTGATGATGATGATGATTATTATTATTATTATTATTACATCATAATTTGAGTTGAATTTCTAAGACTTATAACCAAAGTCTTGAGTAACACTGAATGATCAATAGGAGAAATACTGGAGTGTGCCTGGAGGAGTCATGTTTTAGAATGAGAGCATAGTCTGTGTGGTGTTACATCTAGGAGGGGAGCAGAAATGAACATACTCCCAAACAGCAGTTGCGTTTCCTACTTTGAGACAACTTGAGAAAGTAACAAAGTTTGCATATTTCTTTATTTTCTTCTCTGTGCTGGTAGAACCTAGTTGTATGTTTGAGACTGTGAAGGGCAGGTGGTAGCAGGGGAGGGGAGAGGAGGCATTGAGAATTAAGGCTGGCGAAGCAAACAGGATCTACAGATAGCTGTAGAACATGCTTTAACCTGATCTAAGAGCAATCCGAAACCACTTAGTGGTTTATACAGGGAAATGGCATGATCATGTGCATATTTTACAAATAGCGCCATAGCAGCAGTACAGAAAATGGTATAAAGAGAGAGAGAGAGACAGGAGATGGGAAAGTCTGCTAGGAATTATTGTGAAAGAGGTCATGATAACCTGCACCAACATCTCAGCAGTAGTGGGAAGAGAAACAGGAGGATCTTAGAGTTGGCTGGAAGGCAGCTTCAACATAGCAGGCCAGGTAGTTGGCTGAGCCGTCAATTGGCTATGAAAGAAATGAAATCAGAAGGAGAGAAGGATGTCTTAGTACCATGTTCACAGCAGAAACCAAGACAATTCAACAGCCTCAGAGAGAGCTGCAGGACTCCAGACCTGTTGGAAACTACCTAGATTGTATACACATCTGAAAATTCGCATGAATCTCAGTCTCCAAAACTAAGAAGCACACATATTTTAGAAAATTCCATTAAGTTAAAATAGATCTATCTTAGTTGATACCTAATATAGAGCTGACAATTATTTGTTTGATGGGGAAAGACATAGTAAGTAGTTTGAGTATCTTCTCTGTAACTTTTAAGAGTCTCTAAGAATATGAGTAAGGCAGTTGGTCTCAGGTCCATTTAACTTGACATAATCTAGATTGGACACCTTGACCTTGACATTGGGTTGACATTTTGTGCCAAGTAATTCATCATAGTCAGGGCTTGTCTGTGCATGGTAGGATGTTTAGTAGCAACCCAGGCTTTAATCTACTAGATGACAGTAGCATCCCTGCCCCCAACTGTGACAATAATCCTTCCAGTCTTAGGGAAATGTCTCCTAGGGGAGAACATTGTCCCTGCCTGAGGAAAAAAAAAAAGATCTAAGACAACAAATCAAATCATGACAAAGTACAAACTGAGTATGCTACAAGGTACATTGATTTTGAACACCAAGACAATTTTTCTTCATCTATTTTATGAATAAATTTTATTAATAACAGTTTTTATAATGACGGCTTTAGTAACATTCCTATTTAGCATAACAGAGTTTATTAGCCAAGAATTTTATTAGCAATGAATACAAAGAAATATTCTTTGACTGATAAAAGAAGGAAAAGACTTGACTCAAAGGCTGTTAAGAAATTATAGAACTGTCAGAAAAGTTGGAGAACCAACAACAAAGACCTAGAACAAGGAATTTCAGGGCACCAGAACCCCAGCCCAAATCATTCTCATCATGAGTCTGGCAGGAATTGGTCCATTACCCATTAATGCTGAATGCCCCAGCTGGTATCCCTCCTGGGGTCGTTTGGGGACCTGCCCTTAGTATATGGACATTGTTACCATCACTATCACTGATTCCAGGATGCATTCCGTGGGGGCCTTGCATCTTTGTGTTTCTTCTCCCCCATTCAGTTATTGTGTGTATTTGATTAGCAGAGACTAGGAAAGATGTTACATCCTAAGATTCAAGTGAGGCTAGGACAGTGTGTGTTTGAGCTTTTGACTTCTAAGGTGGAGGCAGACTTTGCCTTTCATCAGGATTGTATGTAGCAGAATTCACTAAACTTAGGCTAGGAATATAGTTACTAAAAAACTCCAAAGCAACTAATACGCACTCATCCAGAGACGAAATATGGCAATAATCAAAAGTGTTCAAGTGCAAGAAAGCAAATTAAACAGCCCTAATATCTATTGAAGGAGTAAGCATTTGGTGTGATGTGGCATACTTATCCCTTTTGCTCAAAATTTAGCAGTTTTTCTTTTTCTCCTCTGAAATTGGCATTCCACAAACTGAGTTTTAGTATCCCGCTTTGTCTCCCTCTCTTGGTGATGTAAGGAGCAGAGAAAGTGAGAGACAGAAAGCATTCAATAAGCCCTGAATATGTGCCACCAGTGTCATTTTGATGCTATTCCCCAAGGTGTACTGAAATGGCTCCACACAGACAGGCCACGATACTCCAGCCGCCAAGGTGCAGCCACATTTACTGGCTCTCCACTTCGACCTCATTGCATTTCCATGCATAAACCCTGTCTTCTGAGAGCTAGTCTGCATGCGAAAACAGGCACAGCCTTCATGGATAATTCAAGCTCCAGCAGTTTCTCAGTTCAGATGGAACAGCACCAGCTTTGCCAGAGTGGAAAACAGATTAGAAACTGCAAACTCATTTATTCTACAAATGTTTGCTATACTTAGGGAGAGCAGTTTCCCATAATTTTCTCCATTTCCTCCCAGAGTCAAATTGGCTCTCTTTGAACATTTCCTAGTAAAATAGCACGAGAGAACATTAGAACTCCAAAGGATAAAAAGAACTGTGCTTTGTTTGTGTGAGCAGAGATGAGACCTGACTGTTCTAAGACCCATCGTTCACTTGTAATATGCTAAACACAACTCATTCAGAATGAATGAAGGTGTCCTTCAGTAACAAATTAACCTTCAAATCTCAATGACTTAACACCAAAAAATAGTTATTTCTTGCTTGCACAACATGTCCAGAGTCTCTTGTTTCCATAAGGGATTCTGGTCCATACAGGTCAGTGTTGCAGTTATCTCTAAGGCATTATATGATCTTAAGTAGTATCTCATCCAAGTTGGACCAGCTACATAAGTACTTTCTGGAAGATGTGAGGCCTGAGATAAGACTTCAAGGATGTAGAGGAGTAAGCTAGAATTTTCTTAAGTTTCCTTAAGCAAAACTATCAACACAAGGAAAAATGGGTGGATGCAAAAAAGTAACATTTCTAATCATAAAATTAGAGATTAAAAGAAAGGAATAAGACCCAGAAGGGACCACTTTATGGAAGGTTCAAATCATGTTGAAGCGTGTGGACCTTATGCACAATGGGGAGCTTCAGTCAGAGTGTGCAATGGTTAGGATGTTTCTGAAAAAATCAGTTTGTCTGCAGCATGGAAAATGTATTAGAATAGATGAGGTCTGGAGGCAAGGAGGATGACAAGAGAGTTTTTACAGCCGAGTGGAAAGTACCAGTACACAAACTGGTAAGAATATAGAGCAGAAGAAAGAAGCATGAAATATTTGAAAGTACAGATGACAGAGGATATTAGTGATTGGTAGGACAGAGGAAAATTGGGGCATTGGTGTTCAAATTGATAACTCTACGGATAATGGCTTTGAGTTACAAAGCAAAAAAAGATGAACAATCTTGAAGATAATTAATTCAGATTTGATCTTGCTGAGTTTGAGAAATCGACGAAACAGAAGTGAGATGATATTGAGCAGGCAGTGGTGGCAAGTGTTGTAACTCAAGGGAGAAGTCTAGGATTAATATATATTTAAAGAAGTATCCAGCATATGGATGGCTGAAGCAGATGACATCACTCTTTTAGCTTCTTGAATACGGAGGAAATCAGCAGCCCAAGCAAAAAATTTCCAGAGTATACCTTCACTTGAGGCTCATGTGATGGAAAATGAAGTAGGTAACTAAATAGACTGAGATGGAACCATTACACGGATAAGAAAAAAAATAAGAGTTTTATTGGGTGAGGGACATTAAGGAAATTAGAAAATTTAAAGAAAACGGGTCCTCTGATGGTGTGAAATGCAGTAGAGCAAGTCAGGATAGTAAATACAGAACTCTACTCACTAGATTTAATAATGGAAATATCACTGATAATCTCAGTTTGCATCAGTTGCAGAGGATTGATTTATTGAACCATTAAGTTTTTATTACACTGGAGATCAGGGTTAATAAACACATATAATTAGCTTGGCATGTTGGTGCAACTCTATAATTCCAGCACTTGGGAGGCTGAGTCAGGAGGATTGTAGATTTGAGGCCAGACTCAGCAATTTAGCAAGGCCTTTAGCAACTTAGGGAGACTTTGTTTCAAAATAAAAAGTAAAAAAGGGCTGAGGATGTGGCTTTGACATGGAATGTGCCTATGTTTAATCCCCAGTACCAAAAATAAATAAATAAATAAATAAATAATAAATAAATAATAAATAAATAATAATTAGACCCTTATAGAATTTAGAGCCTATTTGGGTATATAGATAATAAATAGTCATGTGCAAAATATGTATGTTATTAATTGTTGATATGATATAAAGACAAATATTTTGAAATAAATTGGAAATGAGTATGGATTATTGTTCCAAGATTATACATAGAAGGTACTACAAATATTTCTGAGCTGTCCATGTAGGTAGAGTTAAATCTGAAATGTCATGGAAGGTGTTTTAGGATAAAAGAGATTTAAACTATTTTATAGACACAGATAAAACTAGAAGAAAAGTTATAGGAATAAGAGACAATAATTGATATATTAAAGTCTGTAAGAAGCAAAGGGCTTAATGTTTCATGGAACATATTTGTCTCTGTATTGGAGGCGATCTACTTCTCTGAAAGGGAGGGTGGTGGCTGAAAAGGACAGAGGGAAATGTGTCCGGTGGAGCTGATATTCTTTTTTTTTTTTTTTTTTTTTTCAGTACTGGGGATTGAACTCAGAGGCATTCTACCTCCGAGCTACACCCCCAGCCCTATTTTTTATTCTTTATTTTGAAACCGAGTCTCACTAAGTTGCGGAGTGCCTCACTAGGTAGCTGAGGCTGGCCGCGAACCTAGATCCTCCAGTCTCAGCCTCCGGAATGCTGGGATTACAAGCATGCGCCACCACACCCGGCTTGGAGCTGATATTCTTAATGAAGTAGGAATTAATTATATTTGATAAGGGTGAGGGAGGTGCTACTTAAGTAGAAGAGTTTGGGGAAATAAATAAATGAGTATCTATTTAAAAGCAAAAGGACTTTTTAATGACTAGTTTGCAGATGATTTCTGTTTTTATCAGCTTTTCCTTGCTAAGATCAGAATAAATACCTGACAAGCACAATTTAGAAGAACTAAGATTTATTTGGGGCTCATGATTTCAGAGGCTTAGGAGATTTCAGAGATCAGTCCATGGTCAGCTGGCTGGTGATGGCAGAGGAGGAAAAGCCATGCTCAGCTCAATGGCAACTGGGAAGCAGAGAGAGGCCGTATTCACCCAGCTCTAAGGCAAAAACTATAGTGGCAGAGAAAATCTGCTCTCAGTCTTGTAGGCCAGAAGGGGAGGGGGAGAGAACACAAGGGACTTAGAGACTTTAATAGTCCTCAAGACCACACTCCACTGCCCCACCTCCTCCAGCCTTGCTCTGCCTCCAAACCTGGCTGCATTACTTCATACATAAGATTTAGGGAACATTTTAAATCCAAACCATAATACTTATGGAATAAGCATATTTTGCGAACTCTTCAGAGACACGGCCATGTGCTCATGACTCTTGAATTTCAGAAAAACAACATATACCTGTACCTCATATAGTTGGGTTGTGGACTGACTATGTCACTGTTTTGGTGCATGGAAGGCAGACAGAAGGAATGTAAAATACTCTCAGGCTTAGCCTATAAAAGTACCTTAAATGGTTTTCTGCCATAGATTCCCAAGGTGGGGAATACCACCCCAAGGCATAAATGACGGAGAGCTACTGGACACACGGAGGGCAGTAATAGCCTCTGGTGCAATTAGGGGGGCATTGAATAAAATAGGGTGCTGGTGGAAGTGCCCAGGGTGGGCACTGAGTAATTTTTTTTTTTTTTTTCTGAAAAGGGGGAGGTAAATCAATACATTTGGGAATTTGTGCAGGCTTGGAAAACACAAATTACTGATGTTGGTTCCCCTAGTCACCATCTGGAAGAAAATCACCAAGAAAAGCTACAATTATTCTGCTTTTCTCTGTTTATGTGATTTGAGTGAGAAATCAGCTGTATACATAACTTAAAACACTGAGATTTCTTGGTCCATTTCCAACTGTTGCATAATCTATTTTCTCCCTCCTAACCACCATGCTGCTATTAAAATATTGTATTTATTCATATATTTATCCAAGTGTTTTATTTCATTTTTTTTTTTTGCTTTGTTGTAGTTGTTTCTATGCTTTTGTAATCAGGCATGTGATTTTCGGAAGATAGGGTTGTGCTTGTTATTTGAATGTTCTGATTTATTTCTTTTGGAAACAATGAATAAAGTTCTGAAGCCTAGGGTTTGGACAGACAAAGACGGCACTTAAGAGCACAATTTGTCCTATTGATAAGATCCTACACTCAACTACAGTGGGCCCATTTTCTGACCTATTTCTTTGCTTTCAAGATCAAATTGCTCCTCTCCACATGTCCCTCAGAACACAGGCCTCCTCAAAGAGGCAGGTATTGATTGGCAAAGACAAAAAGAGACAATACCCCTATTTCTGCAATAAATAACTCTACCTTCCAATTATGTCTGACAGAATAGAACATGTAATATGAGACCTTTCAGAATCTTGCCATCCAAGACCATAGAACTTAGAGGCCATTTACTTTAGCCCCCACTTTTTTTCCTATCCTGTTTTCTTTTCTCTATGAAACTTTCAAAATTCTCTTCCTTCCCTTTAATCGCAGCTGGAGTTATTCCTGAAAGTCTTGGGATATATAAAAGCACACTGCCAGAAAAGCACTAACACAGGTTTATGGACAGAGTAATGTGTGTTTGAAACAAATTTCTTATAAGTTTGTTCTCTTTGATTTTGAAGACATTCCTAAAAATAAAAACTTATAATCTTTGTAAACTTAACCTCTCCAGTCCTTCATATGCTTATGCATTGAAGAGGAGTAATCTCTTTCCCAACCTTGATAAGAGAAAGAAGTACCTTAAATATATGCACAAGACTTAGTTTAAATTTTGGCACACAATCTTAAAATTAGTTATAATTAGAAGATTGGAAGGAAGATGGAGAGGCAGTAAGGATCCCTAGACAAGCCTATCTCTAACTCGTCTCTGGGGGATCCAAACTGAGCAGCATTCCACATCCCATACAACCCTCGTGGGAGGTGGGAACTAAAGACAAAGAAACTCATTAACACCTAAAAACACCTTTAAACATCCAGAATGAAAAAGAAAAAAATAAATAAAAGCAACCAACTAGAGACATGAGAACAATAGCCACGGGCAAGGTCTGTGGACCTATGGGAACCTTTGGAAGGACCAAAAAATCTTATAATCCTCAACTCGAGACCTTCTTCACAGACATAGAGACCACCAGCCACAGAATCATAAAGCCTCGTGATGACAGGATGGAGAAGGAGACCACATCCATTTCCTCATCCATCCCAACCCCCAATCCACAGCACACTCAGCTACAGAGGTGAGTGCAGCACCCTCATGGCGTAACTGAAAGGAGCCCCCCCCATCTAAAAAAAAAAAAAAAAAAAGAGGGGTTGGGAATGCAAGCAGACTGACTACATGCTGCACACAAAACTCTGAAGATTACATCAAGTATGAAAGCTACAGACCAACTCAGCCTTCTCTGTGAAGAGCAGAGTCCCAAGTTTGCACTGAGACAGGCCCTAGCGGCACTTGGCACCTGCACAAACAGGCACCCATGCATGTAGAAAGAAATATCAGGCTAGGGTCTCACTCATTGCAAGTAACCAAAATATGGAGGCTGCAATGTGACACCATCTCTAGGTTACTGAGCAAGAGAGAACCCTTGGAACATGCTCAAGAACCTAATGTAGTAACTGGACCTTAAATGGCTGAAAGTATCCATGCAGACCTAGGATGGCAGCAGAGGCCAAGTATAAGAATTTTTTGTTTTGTTTTGTTTTTTCTTTGTTATTGGTGTTTTATATATGAATATATTTTTTTCTCTTCACCTTTTTGTTTTTTATGTTTCTTTGTTTTTTGCTGCTGCTCTGTACTTGTATATTTGTAGGTTTTTTTTTTTTTACCTCTTTCATGAGCTTTTTTCATTTTTCCTATCTCCTCCCTTCTGTCTTTTTCTCTCTCTCTTCTGTGGTTCAGAGTATTAAGCCTAGGACCCTAATGAATGCTGGGTAAGTGCCCTGGCCATATCACCAACCCCCAACCTAGTAGAGACTCCTCCCAGCAACCAGCAGAGGCCAGCCTCTCCCTAATCTGCCTCCTTAGCAGGGGATCAGGCTCAAACAGGAGCTTCTGAACAACCTTCACATCTCTCCTAAGCAAGCCTCAAAATTAATAATAATAATAATAATAATAATAATAATAATAATAATAATCCGGCAAGGAAAACTCCAAAACCACAAGAGAAAGCAACTTTATTCCAACAAAGGAATGTTACTCCTTCTCAATTAATCAATTGTTAAGGTTCCTTTTTATCTTTTTTATTTTTCTTCTCTTTTTTTCTTCCTCTCTGTTTGTGCATGTACATGCAAGGTATTATCTGTATTCTGTTTTGTCTATCAGACTTCAAGCAAATCTGTCTGCCATTGCTTTTTATTAAATCCATTTCATATCCCTATACCTAAGTATTCTATACTGACTACTAGAATTCTCCTTTATTTTCACTGTCTCTAGTCTTTACTGTATCTAACCTAACTACACTCAAACTCTTATTCTACTTGATTCTATTTTCTCCTTTGCCCTATTCTTGTATTATTTACTCCAGCTCTGTCTTCCTCACTCACCCTTCACCACTGAATACAACACAATTTTCCCTTGTATATACCAGTGGACTCCTCTAAACCCCTACTTCTGAGGTTGGACCAGATAGGTGAGCCACCAGAAAGGACTGACAGACACTAAGGACAAACTAATCACAACTGACAGGTGGAACTGCCCAACACCCCACACACTGAAGTTTAAAAATGCACATGGAACAACCTGCTCTGCTCATCCTCTGAGTCTACACCCTATTATGGAGATGACAGATAGGTCCCCAGACATTAACACCTGGAACACATAAGCATCACCATCACAGTGGGCAGAGGGAACCCTGGAGTAAATGCAACCCCAAACTGATGATCTATACGCAGAAAAACAATGGGGAGATACAGGACACAGACTTCAAAGTCAATATTAAAGAGTGATAAATACAGACAGAAAGCTGACAATATATGGCAGAAAGCTGACAATACCCATACACTATAGGCTATTCACTTTTAAGGCATACCTAAAAGTAATTACATCAAGAGAAAAATGCAGCTGGGTGTAGTGGCACACGCTTGTAATCTTAGTACTTGGGAGGCTGAGACTGAAGGATCCGGGTTTGCAGCCAGCCTCAGCTATTTAGTGAGGCTTCCCGCAACTTAGTGAGACCCTGTTTCAAAATAAAGAATAAGAAATAGGACTGGGGGTGTAGCACTGAGGTAGAATGCCCCTGGGTTCAATCCCCAGTACTGAAAAAAAAAAGAATAAAATGCTATAAATAAAGAAATAGAGATTATACATAGGAAATCCATATATATATAGAGAGAACTATCAAAAGCAACACAGATATAAATTTAAGAAATCTGAAAACATGAGAAAGAAGAATAGCAAGGAAACAATGAGTCCCCACAATTCCACAACAGCAGAACCTGCTGGCCCAGAATTGCAGATTGCCAGAAGGACAATTCAGAACTTTAACAGTAGAAATGATACAGGATTTGTGAAAAGAGGACAGAGAGAGTCTAAAAGAAATGAAGGATCAAATTAACAAAGAATCTGATACCATGAACAGGAATAAAAAAGAAGCCCTGAAGGGAGTGAAGGATGCAATAAATTAAGTGAAGACATCACTACAAACCATCAACAGTAGAGTAGACCACATGGAAAACAGAATCTCATTCTTAGAAGATGACCACTCCAAAAATGAATGCATAGTATGTAATTTAGGCAAAACAATTTGACACCAATTTGAGTTGGATATTGAAGAGATCTGGGACAACATTAAAAGAACACACCTAAAAATAATAGGCATAAAAGGGGATAAAAATTGAAAACAAAGGAATCAAAAATCTTTTCAGGGAAGTAATATCAGAAAATTATCTAAACATGGAAAACGAGGTCTCCACAAAGCTATAGGAAACATATAGAACCCTCATTAGACAAAATTAGAGAAAAGATTACCATGCCACATAATAATCAAATTGACTAACATAGAGGCCAAGGAGAGAATCTTAAGAGTAAAAGCCCAAGTGGCATTCAGAAGCAAACCAGTAAGAATAACTCCAGATTTCTCAAACCAAGTCATGAAAGCCAGGAGAGGCTGGAGTGACATATTCCAAAATCTGAAAGAAAAAAGCTTCTAGCCAAGACTATGCTGCCCGGCAAAGATATTTTTCCAACTTGACAGGGAAATAAAAATCTTCCATGACAAATATAAGTTGAAAGAATTTATGTCTTCCACACCAGCGCTATAGAAAATTCTCAAATAGGTAACTTACAAAGAAGAAACAATATATGCCACAATCAGAGAAACAATGATTTCCATCAAACGAACAACAAAGCAAAGAAGAACAAACACTACTTCAAACCAAAGTTACAACTCAAAATGTAAGGAATTAGAAATCATCTTTCAACAGTCATGTTGAATATCAATGGCCCCAATTCCCCGATCAAAAGATATAAAGTGGCAAAATGGATTAAAAATCATAATCCATCTACATGTTGTCTGCAAGAAATGAACCATACACATAAAGATACTCACAAACTAAAGGTGAAGGGTGGGAGCAAGCTAATTAATGCTAATGGAACTGTAACATCAGACAAAATAAACCTCAAGCCTAAACTTATCAGAAGAGACAAAGCAGGTCATTTTTTACTGGTAAAAGGACTAATCCAACAAGAGGATATAACAATAGTCAACATTTATGCCCCAAACATAGGTGTAACCACTTTCATAAAACAAACTCTTCATGACATTAAGTCACATGTAGATCTCAATACAATAATAATGGGAAATTTCAACACTCCTCTCACACCACTTGATCAATCTTCTGGATAAAAGGTCAGTAAAGATGCCTCAGACCTAAGGAACACCAAAAACCAAATAGACCTACTAGATACATATAGAATATTTCACCCAACTATAGCTGAATTCACATTCTTTTCAGCTGCTCATGGAACCTTTTCCAAAATAGACCATATCCTGGGCCACAAAGCAAGCATTAGCAAATTTAAAAAATGTGACATTCCCTGGAAGGCCAGTTCAGGAAATTCATGATGAAGGTATATGCTGACATAAGGACAGTTTGTCAGAGCATAATTCACTTGCTCAAATAACTGTGTTACTGTCATGACTAACACATTTGACAGAAAACAGAGTGACCTGCCCATTTGAATGGAGCATGAAAGAGTAAGCAGATAACAAGTTTAAGACTGGAAGAACCATCACACAGTTGGCCAAACATAAGAATAAGTGCATTCTACATTACAAACAAAAGTACCTCTCCATCTCAAGTTGGAAAGCATGGTTTCCATCACGGTTTTTTGAGCTATCATAAATATCTTTTACACATCTAGATAAAATCCAGTCTCTGCTTAATTCCAGGTCCTTAAGTGATTGGTGAATATCTTCTCTTAAAGTTCAAATGTCTAAAATTAAACTCATTATTTTTTGATCATTTCATCAAGAAATGGTTTTTCTTTCTACCCAGTTTCCCATGGAAATTTTAGATCATCCTGATTTTACTTTCTTCCCTATATCTATATTCAATAAATAACCAAATTTTCTTGTTTCTCTTAAATATGCAATAAATCTACATTCTGTACTGACTGTTATAATCTTGGCCTAGTCCACTATTATCATTCATCATTTCAATTACAATGACTACCTACTACCTTTTGTTTCCTTTTTCTCTCTTGTTCTTTTTAACCCATTCTACAAGTTGTTAACGTTTTTTGTTTGTTTCAGAGAATAATTGAGCATGATTTTTCTTTCCATAAAACTCTTTAGTAGTGTCTCAGTGCCCTTATTGTACAATTAAACCTTAAATATCACTGAAATCTATCCTCTCCTTCCATGACAGTTTCATCTCCTGCCTCTCTCTTACATGTTCTCTAAGACACAGGCATTCGAACTTCTTTAAATCCCTCTCTTATAGGATAACTCTAACTTCCTAAGCTCCAGTAACTTTTAGTAGAAGACAACTCATAACACAAAGGTACTTGATTTGGGGCATCATAGGTCTCAATGATGACAGGTTTCTGTTTTTAGAGACAGCCTTTCTACATCTTTTTCTTTATTCCATTGATGCATATTTGATGAGGTCAGATATCCATTCCCTGAAGTCAAATACTAAAGGGAATTCAGAATCTGGTGCTCAGGCAGTGAGGTAACATGGGGTATCATAGGCCCTGGCAACATATATCAATTTTTCAGAGAAAAATTTGTTACATTGACAGAATAGGTAAGTTCCACTTCAAATAGAACCTGGCCCTTTACTCACTGGGCAATTTAAAGATGAAGGCTTCATTTTCTAGCTACATAAGAGAAGATGATGTTGGTGGCTACTGAGTGAATTTTAGCAAAGAGGTTAAAAGTATGATTTTTGCTACTGCTACTACCACTGATAATATTGATTTGCGTAGCAAATAGGACATTCAAGTAACTTAGGAAGAGAAGGGACTAGAACAATACATCCTTAACTCCTGCTGAACTATGTCCCCAGCTCTTGAATCATTTCCATGATAATCAAGGTGGTGCAAATATGGAGAAGAGTCCAAGTTTTTCTACCAAATTATACCATCCACATCAGATCATGGTCTTAATGATTTTTCATCAACATTTATGTATCTCCCATAATTTATCTGGGCAGGGATAATGGAGGACCACACAAAGCAAAATAGGTACCATAATTTAAGGTGAACTGGTATTATAGAAACGAATAACTACATGTTCTATAATATGCTTTCTTAAAGTTTTCAACCTCCTCAAAGAGACATAAGTAAGAGGCAAATGCAACTAAAGAAGAATGTGTTAAATTTTTCTTTCTAGAGCTTACATAAACTGAGATATTTTAAGAATATCATATGTGAACTGTAAGTTGGGAATGCCCGCAATCTCATATTTTGAATCCTAACCCTAAATGTGATGGTGTTTAGAGGCGACCACTTTGGGAAGTAACTAGGCATGAGTGTGAAGCCCTTGTGAATGGGATTAGTGCCCTTACAAATAGAAATAGGAGAGAGATGATCATGATACGGCATATGCCATGATAACTGAGAGATGGACTTTTTGCATGTATTTATATTTGTAGAAGCACTTGAGGAGAAAGAGAAAGAGAGAGTGTGAGAGAGAGAGAAAGAGAGAGAACGAACAATGGCAGATAGTTGCCTTGCTCCAACCTTATGGATTCACACCTAGTTCTCTGAAAGGCAGTATAGCATAATGGCTATGCATAGGTAGTCTATAGGTAGCCTTCCTGGGTACAATATTTAACCTAGACAATGGCTGGTTGTGGGACCTAAGCAAGTAGCTTACCCCTTCTTTGTTATATTTCTTATACATTAAATGTGGACAGTATACCACATAAGGGTGGTGTGAGGCTGGCACAAACTCCTTCAGGTTTAGAATGTAGCACAGAGCTTGGAATAGAGTCTGTTCATAATGTATATTAGAAATTAGTATTAGGAATTGTGTTGAAGAGTCCCCAGATGACAGAGGTGATTGTTTGGTACTAAAGTGTGACATTATGTGGGATGATAATCTTCAACTCCAGCTCCTGGAAATGCAGCTGAACTTTGCCCTTGCAAGAGAGGCAAGTTAGAAGCCCTGATTCTAGGTCAACTTTGGAGTTCTCTCAGGGAGCAACCATTTACTGACAAAATAACACTGATAAAGGAAAGAAATACATGCATTAATGTGGATATTCACTCTCAACTCCATGGCAAATTTCAGGGTCATGAAAACTCTCTGGTAAGCCACTGTGAAGAGAGCAAGGAAATTTGCATTATCATTAAAGAGATTCTGTTTTTTCCTACAAGTTAAAAATTCCCCCAACCCCAAACATAGAGTGCATGTATTACCACGTTTTATTGTCTTTTTTCAACATCATCACAGTGTCCTCAAAAGAGATTTCTAAAGCATATGTAGACCATCCCTTTGCATCCAAGCCTACGGAATTTAGCACAAAAATTCTTCTCAATCTAACTCTAACCAATCTCTTTGCATTTATATTGTGACACTTTCTTCATCCAACTTATAATATACTCACATGCACACAAAATGCAGTTCTTAGGATGTGTCTTGCTTTCTTGCATCTTTCTCTAAGTTCTCTACATCTTCTGATTTTTGAACACCACTTTCTCCCCAAATCACAGGCTTTGATGTAAAAACAAACAAAAAGAAACCGAATTCAGTGGAATTTTCTTCTTTCTCCTAAATCCTTCAGCTCTCACTCCAATGCAGCAGCTGAATCAGCCTGTCTCCTTTGTTCTCATATACCCCATCTATAAACTACATCATATTTAGGTCTCATCTCCTCCTGATCCAATTATGTTCATGCATGATGTGCACTTTGCATGTGAGATTTCTGTAGTTAAATGATAGCTTCACATACTCCTTGCGGCTGTGTGCTTGTCTTTCAGTATTCAGGTGCAAGGCCAAATATTGCTTTTATAGGTGGGCCTTTTTCTTTTCTTTTCTCTTTGGTACTTGGGATTGAATCCAGGGGCTATCTGTCTCAAGCTATACCCCCAGCTCTATTTTATTTTTAATTTGAAACAAGGTCTTGCTAAGTTCCAAGACCTGTGATCCTCCTGTCTTAGCCTCCCAAGTACAGAGAGTATAGGTATGGAAGGACCTTTTCTGATTGAAAATAAAGTCAAACTGCCCACCCCTACTTACTCCCAATCACTCTCAGTCATGCTTTCTTGCATATTACTTTATTTTACCTGTGTATCCAATATAATATTTTTTTAATCTATTACCAGCTTCCGATCTCCTCCCACTAGAAAAAATGCATCAAGGGCAGTGACTATCAGTTTACTTATTGCTGTACCCCCTTGCTTTGCAATGCCAAGTATAGAGTAAATGCTCAGTAAACATTTGTTGACTGACTGACTGTCATCCCCACTAGACAGCGAGTCACTGCATGCCAGAAGCTGTGCCTTCTAGACACAGCATTCAGTACAATGCCTGATACACATCATATGCTCAGATACACATTGATCAAATACATGACACCAGATTAGCCAATCAAGAACTGGTTATGCAAAGAAAGTCAGGAAGGTCAGAAAGACAAGTAATTTCATGGAGTGTAATTACTGGGGAGGGTGTCCAGTGGAGACTAGCTGGAAGACAGCAAAGAGTCTATTAAGAGACCGAGAAAGGAAACCCATGCTTTGTGCGTAATACAAGCTCAACATATGTTCCTAACATTGACTTGACAAAGTGAGTTTTATACTTCAACACTAATTCAGTTTTTAAAAAAATGCCATCTGAAACCTGCCATAGAGTCACCTGCTGCTTCATTCAAGTGTGTGTGCAGAGGACTGAGTGGCTCTGTGACAGGTGTCCGACAACATGCTAATAGCCACAACCATTCAAGGCACAATGTTGACTTTCAGGAAGGCTTTCCTTTTCTTTCTCGCCCCACCCCCACTTCCTATAAAATATGCCACTCTCCTGAGGCCTCACAATGGCAGTCCACAAATGAACCCTCTTCCTTTGAGAGAGACTAACTGTAGGGGAAAAGATAATTACTTAGTTCCTTTATCTCCAAATTATTTGTAATAAAATCTGAAATCACACCACAAGGTCTTTCATGAGGATGTCATAAATTAAGATGCATCGGCGTATCTGGTGCATCTGTTCCATTCTCTGGCCCTTTGTCTTCTGCAAAGAGCACACCAACCTCAATACCCAGCAGACAGCATTTACGCAAATGATGTCGTGGTCGGTAGCATTAATATTCAGTGATTGTCTGTCATAGACACCTTACTGTACATCTGTTATGCAAATGTATGTTAATTCCGATTCCCTGACAGCTGCCTAGCTTCCCTCCCTAAAATGATCTTTTCCATTTTGAAGTTTGCAATCTGTTCCCCAAAATGTTAATCCAACAATTAGCTGAAATTGCTAAACAGAAATTGTACATGTTCAGTCTAAAATAGAAGGTAGCATTTTAAAATAGATGATGAACCTTCTTCCCACATCATTTATTTTATATGTGCTTCCACACAATGTAAACATTGATCTCTGCACAGCTTGGCTGGGGGTAAATGGCGGTTTTCCTTAGCCCAGTCCTTGGAGTTTGACAGGAAAGGAGGCATCATCATTCCTGTCATTCAAGGGAATTTGTCCTCGAAGATGATTTTAGCAATGTATAGTGTTTCTTTCCATATCTGAAGCTTCTCTCCCTCCCAAAAAATAATTATTTACAGGCACAAGGATATTCACAAATGGCATCACAGAATTATTAAGTGAATGATTGAGAACAGAGACCTAAGGGAGCATCCCATGACACAGAGTATAGTAAATATTCTCTGGATACATGTCTAATGGATGGTGAGTTAAGTCTGCTTCCGTAATTATTACCTCTACTTATGCTGAGGAATAGATGAAGGGCTCTGAGACAATAACAGACCTTGAAAAAGATTATGGTGTTGGAGAGGATAATAGAAGATGAATTGTATCAAACATTTAATGAAAATATATGAGTAAATACTTGTAACAGGCCTACTGTGCACCAGTTACCATGTCAACCGCATAGGTTGACTCTTGACATTCTTGGGAGATGGGCATCATTACATAGCTTGTTTTAACCACAAAGATCAACATGAGACATGAGTTCTGCATACTCACACAGCTCCCCTTTACAAGTCTCTACACTGAGACAAGTATGATGAATGGGGAATTATAGGATGTATAAAGTGAGGTAGGAGGCACAGATTTCTGCTCCAATGAAACCTATTCTATTCTGAATGGATGCCTGATACGCAGTATTCTGGATTATCCAAAGCCTAACCGAAGGAAATGGACTTGGATTTGTTCTCTGTCCCAGAAATTCTTATGAACCAGAGTCTTCAAGGCTCTATATGGATGGTACTCCTGTGTCAATAAAAGAGTCTGCTTCTAAAATGATGGTGCTAAACCAGATAATTCCCAAGGTTCCACTATAGTCTAATATGTTTTCTTTGCAATTTATTTCTGCATTTGTAATGAGTTAGTTCATGAATAAAATAAATTAGAGATATCTCAAATGAATGATAAACTTCCACTAATTTTCAGTGGCAATATCAATAAGATGGGGATAGTAAAAGTAAAATTCATTGGGTTTTATGAGGTTTTTTTTATTTCAAAGAGATTCCAAATTTTTTAAAAAATGTTATAACTCCATGTATATCACTACTTAATTCTACTAAACTTGATCTTTGATTCACTAATTAGTTTGTATAATTTCTTATTTAAATATTGTTGTTTGACTAGGATAGGGTATTCTGAAGGGCTAAATGCAGTTTTATGCTATTATTTAGATGCTGAATTTGTTTTGTTTTGTTTTTTTTGCCGTACTGGGGATTGAACTCAGGGGCATTCTACCTCCGAGCTACACCCCCAGCCCTATTTTTTATTCTTTATTTTGAAACCGAGTCTCACTAAGTTGTGGAGTGCCTCACTAGGTAGCTAAGGCTGGCTGTGAACCCGGATCCTCCGGTCTCAGCCTCCCGAATGCTGGGATTACAAGCGTGCGCCACCACGCTCGGCTCTGAATTTGTTTTAAAGTTAGCATTTGTGTAACATTACTGTAAGTCACCATCTAAAGTCTCCTTTTACATATATATTAAATTTATGTAAATTTAATATACTATATATTATATTATGTTCACATGAATATATAAAATATACTGTATTATATTAAAATTATATAAATTTAATATAATACATATTAAAGTCTAGCTTACATATAAAATTGATCTATTCATATATATAATTGAATACAATGAATTTAAATATTTTCCCACATTCATATAGCTAGTAAAAATGACAGCTAAATTCTGATGCCGGACTGAGTCTCTTACTACCTTTTCATGTCATTGCTGCACATATTTTCAATTGTTTTTTCAAATAAGAAAAAATAATAAGAAATTGCTAAAAGTATTTTCTCCGTTTGAGGTGCTATGTGCTATCTTCCTCCTTCAGTTAGGGCAGGGCATATCTGCCCTAAATGTTTCAGGGCCGTCACCAGACAACCAAGGATAACCTCTTTTTCCAAAGTCAGCTAAAGTTCTCCATACTCGCCAATCCCTTTCCCTTCTTGCAGAAACCACCATGGAACTCACCTGTAGTTCTTCTCTCCCTCTGCGTGTGACCGACTCCATTGCTTTCCATGTGGCACTACATGACATGCTATGTTCTCTCCAGGGAATCATGAATATAACAAAACTGTAAAGCCCAGGTTTCTTTCTCTTAGTCTATGTTTGGTCTCATCATACCTCACTCGAATTAATGTGGATAAACTGGTGGTGGGAGTTTACAGATTACAATTCACCCAACTTTACTAAGGGAACTTCAGTCAGTATGCAAAAGACTGACACAGCTGGCCTCCTGACCAATGGAGAGCAGCCCTTCATACCTTGCTGACCTGTAAAAAAAAATGGTGACAATACCTGTCTCCAAAGAATATATATGAAGCTCCAAAGGAAGAATGCATGTCACAAAAGTTAGCCCTGTAAGTGGCTCACAGTGAAGGCACAAAAATCATGCATAAAAGAAAGAAAAAGAGGTATATATCTTGCATCAAAAATCACATATACATATACACATATACACATGAATATGTGTATATATATGATATATATATATATATATATATATTTGCATGTAGAATACATATATTTCTTTTTTGTTGTTATACTACAGATTAAACCCAGGGTCATTCTGCTTCTGAGCTACACTCCAAGCCCTATATTTTTAAAAATTTTTAAACAGGGTCCTATTAAGTTGAATAAGGCTTCACTATGTTGCTGAGGCTGTCCGCAAACCTGTAATCCTCTTGTCTCAGCTTCCCAAGTACGAGGATTGCAGCATGTACCACTATTCATGGCTAGAATACATATATTTCTGTGTGTGTATGTGTGATATTTACACTTCTAAACCTTAACTTTTTTCCCTAGTTTTCTTATTTAATCCTCCATCCTCTTGCTGAAGCAAGACAGTTGACAGTTCCATTTGAAGTCTATTTTACAGATTTTGGCATAAAATAATAAATTGCATGGTCTGACACTGCTTAAGTAACAACAATGAAAAGCACATTTGCTCAATAGATAATTTTTTGATTGTCTAAGCCATGTTATATTTTTGATGGAAGCAAGCAGTACTGATTCTGCACAGGGATCAAAAAACACGGTCAAGGTCACAGTTTGATAGATATGAGACACTGTTGTCTCCTTTCTTACCCTTCATAGAAATCCGTGACACTTAAATGATTACACTTACCATGAACTTTTTGTTCTTTTTTGTATGAAATAAGTAAGTTATTTTGTATGAAATAAGTATGTTATTTTGTATGAAATAAGTAAGTTGTTTACTGTTAGAGGTTTTGAGTAGATTTTTGATGTCTTATCATTTACTCTTATTCTTTTGAGTTTTGGACAAATCTTGAATAGTCAGGTAAAAAATAAAGTGCTCAATCCTGATAGACATACTTTCATTTCAATATTGAAGATTTTATATAGAAAAGAGTGGAAGAATGAGGTTAGAGTGAGAGTCAAAGTCACATTCCTCTATACCTATACCTATTCTGAACCCATACCTATGCTATACCTATATCTATCCTAAACCAAATGCCTAGGCTTTAAATGAGGCCCTTTGAAGGTCTGCCTTCATTAGGAGGAAAATCCTAAGTCAGTATAACATGTGGATATTGATGTTTAAGACCCACTGACAAACATGCTTCAGGAAATACCTACATTCCTAAGTAAGCATCTTTGCACACTTTGTAGAAGATGGTAATGAACTGTGCAGGGAAGGCAACGTATGGGGAAAAGGATAGAGACTCCTTCTGAAAGAGATCCTGCAAAAGTCTGCATTCACAAGCAATTCTGGAGCAGACAGGATAGAAATGATTATGCACACTTTATAGGTGGAGGAAATTTAGACCCGGAGCAATTTTATGACTTGCCTAGAATCTTCCCATTGGGAAGAGCCACAGCCAGAACTCCAAGCCAATTTTTCTGACTTCCATTTCACAGGTTTTTTTCCACTCCCCCAGATGGTGTCTATGGGTTTGGCTCTCACTTTCAAGCTTCACTGACCCTGGATGATGGACGAGGATTTGCTCTGGACATCTGAGCCCAGGATGGGATGCAGGTGCGAGACTTGCTGTAGGCTCCATCCACTCTCGCTGCAGTTCTGAGCTGAGCTGTTCACAGCAGTCTGGTGAAACCCTGTAATCATGATTTATCCCAGGAGCAGAAGATGAGGACTCTCCACTCTCTCCAAAGCATCCCTAGAGAGCAGGATCCCTCTGAGCACAGCTGACATGGCTCCTTGGCTGGTTTGTGTGACATGCTGAGAGAGTGACTAGGAAGAGTTCACTAAATGGAAAGACCCAGTAGCCCATATTTAACTTGTAGCTCTCCTCATTGGGAGTTGGACTTCTTTTGCTTTGGCACCAATTTTTGACCCAATTTTTAAAATTTTATTTTGCATTTCAGTAGAAAAAGGAAACATTTCCATTGGCATTGTGCACATAAGTGAGAATATCCACTCCATTCTAGAATCATATATGGAGAAGGGGAGAGAGTGGGGAGGGAGCAGGGGAAGCTCACAGGGGAAAAGCTCACCAAGTTCTGTGTGCATGTATGTTGCTATCACTCTGAACTACAATACTCTCCACCCATAGCATAGCTACACTGCCAAATATACAGAACATTGAAAGAATATTAAAAGCTACAAGAGAAGACAAAATATCTTATAGAGGAAACTCATTGGAATAGCAAATTTCTCATGAAAAATTATAAAGGCCAGGAGAGCATACAATGATGTAGTCTTAGCACTGAACAAGAGTTACTGCCAGCTTAGACTACTATATCCAACAAAGTTATCCTTTAGAATCCAGGGAGAAATAATGATTTCATTAGATAAGCATAAACTAAAAGGATTCCTATACTACACCACCATTATAGAAGAAACTTAAAAGAATTCGACACCCAGATAAGAAAGCAAGATGAATACAATAAGAGCAATTTCAATATTATGAACAGGGAGGAGGATGATGAGGGGCTGACCTAGAGGGAAATGCACTGTGTTCTGTGTGCATGCATGTTTCTACCACACTAAACCTCAGTATGATATGTGGTTACAATGCCCCAATAAAAGTACTTTAAACATTTAGAAAAAAGCAAGGCAAAAAATAAATCTCACTAGCACAGTATCTAAGAAAATGCAAAGTAGGAAAGAATAAAATGTAACTACTTTGGCAAATCCTCAAACCTTTAAGGTGAATAAGATAGATATGATCATTAATTATTTAAAAAAGGAAAACAACAAACTTGAAAATTAATACTTATCTCTTAATAATAGCACTGAATTTAAGTGATCTGAATTTTTTTATTAAAGCATGGAGATTAGATGATTATATTTAAAACAACACTGTGTTGTTTGCTGTGTTTAAGAAATGTGTCTCATCAGCAAATATATCCACAGACTGAAAGTGAAAGGATGGAGAATGATATTTCAATAAAATGGAATTCAAAGACAAGCAGGAACAGTTATACTCATAGCAAACAAAATAGACCTTAACCCAAATTCAGTTGGAAAAGACAAAGGTCACTATGTCTTGATAAAGGAAACAGACCTTCAGGAATATACAGTTATTATAAATATAATGTACCGAATGTTGGAGTACCTAACATTTTAAAACAAACACCAGAGGACATAAAAAAGATAGACCCTACAATAATAGTGAGTGAATTCAATATCCCATTCCCATCAATAGATAGATAATTTAGAAAAAAAGCAACAATAAAGAAATGTCAGAGTTAGAATACACATTCTTTTCCTCAGCATATGGTACATCCTCTCAAAAGAGATCACAATTTAGTCTGTAAAGCAAGTCTTAACAAAGATAAAAAAAAATTGAAATATTCCATCTTGTGAGATCATAATGAAATGAGACTAAAAGTCAACAGAAAGAAAAACTGGAAAAAATATACAAATACACGGAAACTGATCACTTTAGAATGAACAGTGAAATCAGGAGGGATATTAAAAATTACCTAGAATCAAATGAAAATGTAATCAACCTTTAAGAACCCCTGAGATACTGCAAAAATTGTTATCAGACAAAAATATAAAGCCATGAATGCCTACATTAGAAAAAGAAAGATCTCAAATAAATAACATAATGATGTACATCAAGTCCTCAGAAAAACAAGAACAAAAAAAAACCCTACATCAATAGAAGAAAAGAAATAATAAAGATTAAAGCAGAAATAAGTGAAATAGAGATCAAATAATAAAACAAAGAACCAGTAAAACAGAGTTTGTCCTTTGAAAAGATAAACAAAATGGACAAGTCCTCAGCACACACATATACACATATATGGAGACTGTATATTCTGGTGGGTTGTGAATTGGTATGAAGAAAACATAAGTTCAAAAATACCTGTGCAAACACACAATGTGTGATTAGATTAAGTATCCCATTCTAATTAGACAAAAATACAAAATCCTATAGTAATAATGTGTTAACATGGGAAGGAGCAGACATGGTAACTCAGCATGGGTCTGCTTGGTCCACTGAGTCCACAAGTACTGAAAGTATCTATGCTATTCTTTTATAAGGGTGGGTAATAAAGGATGTGAAAAGTTCAGTTCTAACATTGCCCTTTCTTGCACATGACCTTACATCATGATTCTAGTTACACCTGAAATAACACTGAATATATTTATTTTTAAGAGATGTTTCATTATGTTGGGCACTCCTCTTTGTAGAATCAAGCTCTGAGTCTGCAAGCTTATAAGCCTGCATTCTGAGTCAGCAGGGGGAGCTGGGACAGATCCTGATGTCCCAGATAATTCTGCCTCCAGGTACCTAGCCATTTGGAAAATTCCTTCACCCACTAAAGATTAGCAGAGAAAGTATTAGACATTGTTATGAGACATTGAGTAAATAGCAGCACCATTTATGTGGAATAGCAGGTTTAGGAAATAATAACTTAAAAGTATGTTTTCAATGAACTATATTTGAGAAGCTTACTTGATATTCAAGGAGAGTTCAAGTTCACTGTTATAGGCTTAGTGGTTGTGCAGAACTGAATAGTACTGGATCCAGAGAACCAGTGTTACAGTGGTGGTTTGAAATTGGCTATGGTAGGAGCATTGTAACACAAATATCAAAGGCTATTGTTTTTTTCGGTACTGGGGATTGAACTCAGGGGCATTCTACCTCCGAGCTACACCCCAGCCCTATTTTTTATTCTTTATTTTGAAACAGGGTCTCACTAAGTTGCGGAGTGCCTCACTAGGTAGCCAAGGCTGGCCGAGAACCCGGATCCTCCAGTCTCAGCCTCCCAAATGCTGGGATTACAAGTGTGCACCACCACACCCGGCTTCAAATGCTATTTATTAAATTCTTCTTCTTCTTCTTCTCCTTCTTCTTCTCCTTCTCCTTCTCCTTCTCCTTCTTCTCCTTCTCCTTCTCCTTCTTCTTCTTCTTCGCAGCTCGAAATACAAGGTATAGAGGGAGAGAGTTGGGATGAAGTACAATCAGAATGTCAGATTAGATGTTGAGATTTAATAACTAGTTCTTACAGATCCTATTAAATGGAGCAAAATTACCTTGACAGTAAATTTAAAGAAGAGATAAGATCTAAAGTTTAACATCTGAATGTCTCCAGTTTTAGATGTTCAAAAGATGAAAATCTGTATTTACTGAAGAATAAAGCTAGGAAAATATGCTATCCTGGAAGTTAAGTGAAAAAAGTATTTCAGTAAGGACGAACCAAACAACTGTGTCCAATGCTAGGGAACTCTGACTGTGTCACATACAGCACCACTGTTTCCATAGATGGGATGGATGGGACATCATTGAAATATGCTTAGGAGAGAATGAAGGCTTTTTTCCTTCCTCAATTCACTTCACGACTTCCAACTTTTCTGTGTAAGGATGCACCTTTCTAGATTCTTTAATTAATTATCAAGTGTTCTTATTTATTCATTGTTTTTTTTACCTTTCTTTAAAATGTTTTTAGTTAATAATATGAGGAAAATTATATCAGTAAAGCATGACATGTGTGTTATGGTTAGTTACAGAATGTCCCCTAAATAGCTCACGTATTGATGTTCAGAGTTGATATAACTAAATAATGAAGTATTATATCCTCATCAGTGAATAAATGCATTGTAATGAATTTACTGGGTAGCAGCTTAGGCAGGTGGGGTGTGGCTTAGTCTTTAGGAACTAGGGTTTTTTTCTTTTTCTTTTTTTTTTCAGAGACAAGTTTTTTAATTTATTGGCAAATGACTCAGTGCGACCTGTACTTGTTTCTTTGAACCCTCTTTCTTAGGGATTCTGCTTGTCTCTGAATCCCTTTGCTTAGACAGCTGGGAGATAAAGTTTCAGTAAACTCAGCCTCCTGTAGTCCAGAGCTGCACACAACAAAAGTAGGCACACGTGTGATAAATTTGGGAGAGTGAGTTTCCATTTTGGACTTTGAGTTTTCTGATAGTCCATTTTTGCAACTTGCTACAGAATATATTTTGGTAGTGAAAGCTCATATATTGAAGGAGACTTATGAACTAAAGGAAGATAATAAGAAATAATAATCCATGCTTGAAGAGTACTTTTAAATGAAGGGAAAATAGTGCACTGGCTTAACATATGGTCTCCGGAGTTTATAAATCTGACTTTGAAGCTTGGCTCTTTGATTGGAGTCTGGGACTAACTGTGTGACCTCAGCAGTTTAGCCTTTCTAAAACTCAGTTTTCTCTAAAATGGAGTTTATTATACTGATATCTCAAGATTGCCATGAGGATTAACTAGGATGGATACGTAAAGACAGAAAGTAAAGTGTCCTGTAAATGGTAGCTAAATAAAATGAAAAGAAGCCTTAGGAAAGATGATTCTTTGACATGCTAGTGAATAATCAGAGGACATATCTGTGTTACCTCTGATGATTGATTGGTGAAAGGAAATCACACAGAGACGTTACGGTTCCTATTTACTGCTCATGGTTAGGTGTATGCTAAGAGATGGTGGATCCCCCAGGTTTCTCTCCTATACTCTTCTATTTTCTCATCTTGCAGTCACTGAAAAGATTAAGAGTTCATCTTGCAGGCACTGGAATGATCAAGACTGTTTGGACTTGAGGGAGGAACAGGCAGAAAAAAAATTATCTTAAATGTTTTGTCCCTTTGCATCAAAATAGCACTCATTTAATTTATGAATAAAGTTATGAATGACCAAAGCCAAAAATCTCTCTACTACAAAGTCAATCAATACTATTTATCTGAATCTTATGAACTATGCATCTGGCTCTAAATAAACTGTTGTCTGATCCAATTTTCTTATGCTACAATTGTAGCTCCTGAGATCAGTGGAGAAAGGGACTTGGCTAGGCTCTCAAGCCAACTTCCTTCTAAGAATGTGAACCAGGTAATCTGTGTGACCTGCTGATGTAATTAAGCATAAAGGATCAAGTTACTTGAATCTCTGATTCTCAGAGAGTTCCTTCTGTAGTTAGAATCATAGTATATAAAGTTCGAAGGCATTCTACAGATCATATAGATCCAAGACCACATTTTTCAGAGGAGAAAATAAATGTACACAGAGAAGAAATGGCTTGTCCCAGGGTCAGTTACTGGTACAGCTCAGACTATAACTTATGTCTCCTTACTTTGAAACCAGTTCTCTGTCCACTCACATAGAATATTTGGAGGATGCTAAGACTCTGAAGGACATATAATTGGATTCTGAGACACTGTGAAATGTTAAGAATAGTCACAGTTCTTCACTTAACAATGACTGAGACACTCATCTTTAGTTTTCACTGAGAAAATCAGGCTCAATGCAATCTTTGCTTCTAAGATATAAATGCCCCTTGGCAGCTATTCTCTTTTTTTTTCTGGGTGAGGTTGGTCAAACGCCTAGACCTTCCATGAGGTTTACAGCAAGTCTCTGTTAATTTGATGAGGAATATTACCTACTTTACCTTGAAATGTCTTTATCTTTCATGATGTTTTACTCATAAAAAAACAATGCTGAAAAATACAGTTTGTGGGTGGGATTCACTAAGACTTAGGTTATTACAAATTTCTTCAAGTAAGAAAAGATTTCCTCTTTCTTCAACCAATGCAATTGCTACTATGAGAAGTTTTAGACATTAAGATTGCTGATGTTCCCAAGAAGAGCAAAATACCATCTTTGTACTTTCAGTCTTCATTTCCTTGGCTCAAAGTCTATTCACTGAGTTTTCCCTAAATTTTTCAACAGGTGGTTCATCCTGGTAAAACAAGCAAACAAACAAAAGCAAAACAAAACACTGCACAATTTTGGAGTCATGACAATCTCGCTTTGTTTTGAATGTGATGTGTGATACTACTTACATTTTCTTTAAAGTATTATAATTTATTTATTTATTTTGGTACTGGGAATTGAAAATAGGGGAATTCTAAATCTGAGATACACAATATACTCTCATCACTTTTAATTTTTAAAAATGGTCATGCTAAGTTTCTGAGGGTCTTGCTAAATTGCTGAGGTTGTTCTCAGACCTGCAATCCTCCTGTCTCATCTTCCCAAGTCCTGAGATTAAAGGCAAACTTTACATTGTATTACTTTTAGTATATATTAAAATTTGTAAATGAATTATAATTCATATAATATTTCTACTCTATAAGAATATGGTAAACAATTTCTTCCTACACTTTTATTTTCTACTTCTTCATTTCCCATTTTTCCATCCTCTAAAGGTGCTCAATTTTACTATGCTCTTATATATCTCAACTATTTGGTATACATGTAAAATAAAACATTTGTTCCCTATAACTACTAATTATTACAAACATTAGCATTTTCACAGGCTTAGTTGCCTTTGATCTTTTTCATATAACAATCTATCTTGATTACCTTTCCATGTCATTTGATTAAAAAATTCCATAACTATAGAAAGTTAGCTTAGTATCTCATTTAATACTAATGGATTAAATTAAGGACACTTGGATTAATTTTAATCTTTTGCTATTATAAATGATGTTTCAATAAATACTCATAACATTTACAAGCACATAAGTAGAGTTTCTAGAAGTATAATTTATGGCTCAAAGAAAAATAATTACTGAAAATTATCATAATATTGATTGATATATTGGATTATTAAAATTACTGAATAATTTCTATATGTAAAACAATTATTAAAAGAATTATATTGATTACTATACACAAATTGCCCTTCATTGGGTTGAAACAGAAATATATTAATGTGTCTATTTCCTCATACCTGTGTCAACATAGTGAGTTATCAAATTTTGTGTTTTCTTAACAATGTGTGAATGAATATAATTTCTCAGCTTGTGCTCCTAGAATGGACATAATAGTCTGCAATAGGCCAGTGCTCCAACTGCCAGAATAAAAAATATATAAGATGTAAAATTATGATTCTTAATATGATTCTTATTCTTAATCAAATCTATATAAAACCCAAGTGGATGATCTAGAAGTGAAGTAGCTTGTATGTCACTGGAATTTAGAACTCATCAAGTAATTCAGCTGCAGTCAGAAAACAGAAAATATCAGCATTGATCACTTCAAAGACAATCCAACAGAGATGCAATAATCAGAATACAACACTTCTAACTCAAAAGCCAAAGTGGTGTGTTTGGATAGGTTTAACAATTTTCAGAAGCTTTTATAATTTACTACAACATTTTGGTGAGGTATACCACTATAAAAAGATACATTCTAACTAAATTCTTCTCAATTTACCACATCAAAGGAAGAATGTCATGGTCAGTGCAAATACATAGCAGATGATCTTAAAATCAGCCCACTAGTTAAAGCCGCACCCATTCCTTTCTATGGCAAAGTTGGTACCAACCCATTTGGTGCCAACCCATCCCAATGTCAGAAGGCTCTAAGAAAAATGGACATGCTTTCTATTCCCCTGTTAGAGTGACAGCAGATGAACATTTCCAGTTCATGTGTGGTTAAGAGACTCCCTCTATCCCCATTTCACATATAACATGGCTTGCTGGTGGCTCACACATGTAATCCCTGTTCTTGGGAGGCTGGGATAGGAGAATCACAGGTTCAAGGCCAGTGTGTAGTAATTTAATAAGACCCTGTTTCAAAATAAAAAGAGAAGGTGTAGCTCAGTGGTAGAATACTCCTGGGTTCAATCCCATTCACACACACATACACACACACACACACACACACACACACACACCCTCGGGAGAGAGAAAGAAAATATACAACTATCATATATTTTATTATATTTGTATATTATTATAAAATATATAATGTATATGAGTGATTAATAAAGCTTTATCTTGTTAAGTTTGAATTAAGCCTCTGGGATTTTGAGTTAGTTTGTTACCTTGGGATAATATAGCCTATCCTTGCCTATGTTCCATGAAATAAATTTTTATAAGACTGTGACCCATAAGGCCAGCACTAAACCAAATTCAGAGCTTCCAAGGAAAAAAGTAGTTGTGGGTGTGGGAGACTATGATGACTGAAGCCAAAGATTAGAAAAAGCTGAGACACCGGAGGAAGAACTTGGGGAGTGGTGTCTAAAGTAATGATTTGGGGGCCCTTAGGACCTTTCACAGTGCTGGCACTTTAGGTAAGTATGCAAACCCATCCAGTGTGCTTCTAGCAGAGACCAACATGTGTGGGTGACAACGCATGGAACTGGAGTCAGCAGGCCATTCCATAGAGGTATCAGACAGGTAAAGTGGGCTATTTACACAAGAAAATACTTTACTGTCTACAGAAGATATTTACATTAATTATTCACTTGCATGTTTAAAACATTTTTGACAATCTGTTTTATCTTAAGGACAGTTCTAGGTTTTGAGGATTCAGTAATGAATAAAACAAGTTAGTCCCTGCCCCTTGCCAGCTAGGATTCTAGTAGAAAATAAACACAAGATATAGTAGTACAAAAATAAACAGACAATATGATACCAGATGGTGAGAAATTCCTATGAAAAGAAATAAAAAATAGTCAAGGAATAAAAGATGATGAGATATGGGAAGTATTTTTTTAAAAAGGGCAATTGTTTAAGACTCAATGAATATTATAGAAATACTTTTTAATCAAAGTTGAATGTTTCAGGGTCAGACTTCTCATAAAAAAGGAGATATTCAGTGGTGGAGAGAGTCCTGAGACAAAGAGAAATGTTCTTAAATTGCAAAAGTGATAAGAGATAATCCCAGAGAGACCATATGAAGAAATCCACATATCTCTGCTTTTTGAACAACCCATGCACATTCTACTGAATAGGTTGATTCGTAACATCTCTTCCATTATTGTCTCTAAATGTTATTAAATCTTGGAATTCTATTAAACTAGCATGTTGACTCTTGGAGAGGAGGACTATGGCTTACAGTTCTTTGTCCTTAAATGTCTGTATGCAAAGATACTCATGACAGTGAAACGCTGGAAAATACAAACACCTCTCCCAGAGCCTCATCTAATTCCTGAGGATAACCCATTGCACATTTCCACCCCTGATTACAAGCTGATGAAGTGTGTTAGTGTGAGACTTATGTGATGGTTAAGGATTGGGAGGAATGATAAGGCCCGATTTAGGTTAAGCATTATCTGGCAAGAGGATCTCAGACATTCAAGTCCATTCCCGTGACAGATAGGACTGTCAGTCTCTCAAAGTGAAGTATATGCCTTTCTTTAAATATTCGAACTCCTTGCATCTAATTGACATTGAACTCAAATGGTCAGATGAGGTAAAAATATGATCCTTTATTTTCCATTTTAAACTATGTAGGCAATTCACGATATAATCTAATGATAATTTAATACACTCCAAAAGATATAAACATTGTATTTAATACTCTAAATATCTAAACAGTTTAGGGCCCAAGATAAATGAATGTGTTCTTGGATACTAATTTGCATTTAGCAGAATTTAATTTTTCTACTTTTATCTTACTAAAATAGTTTGCTATATACATAATCCTATTGTTTAATGCAAACATTCAAATAATGTTTTTAAACATAATTTACATATGATATAATTCCAGTTTTTAAAAATTTGTGTGTGTATGTTTATGGTATAAGATTGCAAAAACAGGAATAAACAAAATAATTGTTACCTCTTTTTGGTGAGTTTATAGATACATTGTTATCTCCCACTTTGTATTTTCTAAAATTATCCAAATAATATTGTATTCTCTGTTAAAACAACATTGTTTTATAGAAATACATAAAAATTACAGGGTTTTAACCTAATCAAGATTTTGGTATAAAACAGAAAAGCCTCTATGTTGTTTGCACCATCTATAAACAATAGGGAATTTAACAAAATTAAAATCAAATGTCTCAAAACTTGATTCTGAGAGATAAAGGAAAAACTTGAGGGTTAGGAATATCTGGTGTGCATACTTCTTCATTATAAACAGTAGTAAGTTACTTTTCAGCCTTGCTTTGTTAGTTTCTCTGAATTCTCTTTCCAAAATGGAAACCCAGCATCAATCATCTCCATCGTCTCCAAGACAATATTCTGTCACACCAAGTCCTCATTGGCGACCTACAAGGACTTCCCTGATGTGGATGCTACTGAGAAGCAGAAGAAAGATTATGATCATCAGCAGGTGTGCGTAGTGCCATCTGGAGGGGACCCGGACTTCTCTGTAGACCAAGTAGGCCCAGCTACCTCTTCATCATGGATCCAGATCTGACAGTTTTCTACACAAACAGCCACCTGGAAGCATAACTCTGCCCAAACCCAGCTGAGCTTTCATTCTGAGTTTTTATTCTCTTGTATTTCAGAGTCTAACAGCTCTTCCTCCTGATGTCAGCTTGTAGGTTTCCTGACTTATGATTGCCGTTAGAGAGCTGCAGCGAGGGTTCAAATAACTTCCTGAAACATGCCACACTGGATAATGCACTGGAGTCTTTCCTGGTCCCTTGATGTTTATTACTTTTCCACTACTATTTTCCCCCAAGCAACATTTATTTCCAAGTACTTTTTCCCCAGTCATTCTTAAATCTTACAATTTAAACTCTCAAGTATATTTACATTTAAATGGAGTGCTGGGGCCTATCCGTAGTTGAGAAAGCTTTTGAGATTTTTAATGAACTTCTAAAAGGTTCTTGGGTTAAAGCTTTGCCAAGATAAGGTCTATTTGGAACAATAGGAAGCTTGGCTTCCATTTAAAACTAGCCAGTCATTCAACCCAAGACCAACTGGAACCTTTGAAAATCTGCAGTTGATCCCCTGATCCTTAGCCTCACGTTCAAAGTTTTTGCTGATGGGCACCCCTGCCACCTACTTTGTCAAGCTCATCTCTCTCCCAATAAGAGCTACACTGGTCTGCACCTTGTTCCCCAGACCTCTCACATTTCTCTTACTTCTCATTCCGTTTGACCTGGAACACCTTCCCTCTGGTCCCGACAAGTCGCTTTTTACAGTGTTTTGTTTCAATACATGCATACATTGTGGAATGATCAAATCAAGGTAATCTGCATGTTGGTCATCTCAAATATTTATTGTTTCTCTTTGTTTTGGGGGGGTACTGTGTTTCCTACCTCTGAGGTACATCTCTGGCAGCTTTTTTTTATTTTTATTTTTTGGAAATAGAGTCTTGCTAAGTTACTGAGGCTGGCTTCGAGTCTGTGATCTTCCTGTCTCAGTCTCCCAAGTACTGGGATTACAGGCATGCAGCACTATCACCAAATCTGGTTATTTGAATATTTATCATTTCTTATAAGAAAACATTCAAATTCCTCTCTTGAAGCTATTTTGAAAACACAATATATTATTGTTGACTATATTCTCCCTTTGTGCAATAGTACATGAGAGTTTATTCCTTCTAGCTATCTGTAAGCTTGCAACTGCTGACAAACCTCTCACCATCCTCCCTTGCTTCCGCCTCTGGAAATTCTTTTTGTTTATTTAGGATAATTTAAGGGGAATCACATAAAAGTAGTCCCCCAAAATTCCTGATTTGATGTCTTAAATGAGCCCTCAGAGTCCATAAAACTAACACACATTATTATGCCTTATTTTTGGCAGAATGAAGTTTATAATTATTTTTGATGACTTCTCTGTAAACAAAGTCATATTTATGAAGTTCTTGGAACATAATCAGTTCCCCTCATTAGCTGGGGAAATTAGGATAAATTACTTTTCTTTTCTATGCCACCAAATTCTCAAACAGGTCACAGGTTCAATAAGGCATTGTTAGACCAGGCGTGGCCGAGCATGCCTGTTATCCCGGTACTTGGGAGGATGAGACAGGAGGATTGCTGGTTTGAGGCCAGCCTTAGCAACTTAGTAAGACCCTCTCCAACTTAGTGAGACTCTGTTTCAAAATAAAAAAAAATAAATGAGGCTGGGCGCATAGCTCAGAGGTAGAAAACCCCTGGGTTCAAACTGGAGTATCACAAAATACGATGACTACTACTACTACCAGTACTACTGATAATAATAATAAGGCATTCCTGAAAAGGTTTTGGTGAGGGTTAAATGAAGATATTTATTTAAAAATCTTAGAACAATACCTAGCAGATATCAACATCTTAAAAAAGTTCATTCTTCTTATTAACACTCCATGTTTGTCTAAGTTAGTTATGTATGGAATAGAATTGCACACGTCTATGCTTGCCCGCCACTTTCCCCAAACGCTAGGTACTACCTGAAGACAAGAAGCAAATTCTCACAAGACCAAAGACTATGCATGGGGCATGGTCTTTATAAACTTTTAATTCACTATATACACAATACGATCAAATTAAATCCAGAATAAAAAGTAAGCTCTGGCCTATTGTCCGTGGCTCCATACTTGTTATATCAACAAATAAAACTATGAAAGAATGAGTGACAGAGCAGGTATCACTTTCAAGTGAGAAGCATTTCCATTTGCTTCCCATTCTGCTACTTCTTTTATGGAATGGAACTAAGCCACAACATTCCTCACAAATGGCATGTTTGTCCCTTTAACTTTTGGCCGCTTGATTTTTCACAAGAACAAGCCACAATGGGGTGCACGTCATAGACAGATGACATTTCTTTTTCTAATTTAGATGAAAGAACTATGAAATATTGGTATTTGGTTGAGCATACTGGGTTGTTCCAAACTCAGACTTTTGATCTTGAATGCAGATCTGCCAAGACTCCATATTTCAGATTGATGGATGATACTGCCAGCATCATATTTTCATTATTTTTTGCTCTCCTGTTCTATGTGCCAAACCACCACTAAATCACAGATACTGAACGTTGAATAAAGTAAAACATATATGAATTAGAAATGAGTCCTTTCACTTTTTCTATTCACTTATTTCATCCCATGCTACATTTTCCATCATTCATCTGATTTCTCCAATCTCCCTGTGTATTCTTCTCCTTGACCTTTCTTTAAACTCTTTACATTTTAAAGAGGTGGCAGGAAGAGCCGAAAGTGCTTTGAGCTCAGACTCAAGAAAACAGACTCTGGTCTCAAAGTTGCTTTCAACTTGCTTTGTGACTCTGGGAAGCTGTTTTCTCACCTGTCAATAAAAAGAATGTATCATTCCGTCTTTGAACACCTTGCAAGTCTATCTCTGATTCCTGATCTTCCTTTAGAACTTTGCCTATTTGAACTCCTAGCTTAAAAAAATAATCATTTCTTTGGCTTCTTTTTCTCATTTGAAATAGTGCTTAAATTATATCCTTTTTACCTATTTTCCACCCAGAACTATTTTGAAGATTAATGAAATGCTTGCATTAGAGATCCTAGAACAATTTTCCTTCTTTGTTCATTCTTTATTCCACCTACTCTTCTTCCTTGACCATCTGTGTTTCTATTTTTCTCTCTATTCTAACGTCCCCTTTGATCCTCCCATGATTTTATAACCTTGAAATGAATATGTTAGTAAATTCTTTCATAATGTGTAGCTACAGTGGGGCAGACATTGGGATTCTTGGGTACAATAAAGAAATTTCATTCTCTGCTTGAGTTGGAACCACTTGAGAAATACAACAAATTCATTGAGAGGGGAAGATAAAAAATACCCTGACAAAGCTGTTGGTTATCTTCCAATTACCCTACGGGTGACATTTTTTTTCCAAATCCTTCCCTCAAATTTCTCATTCAGCTAAATTCCTTCTTTGCCTCCTGGGAGATGGTCAGGCTGAGATATGAGTGCATGTATGGGGGCCAGAGAGATCAGGGTGTTATTAATACAGACCCCATCCCAGAGCAATACAAGAGTCAGGGGTTAGTGGTCCCACTAACACCAGAGATGGGGAAAAGGGCAGTGAATAAGACAACTGAGAGCATCACTCTTGTGGAGTTAAAGTTCTGATAATGAAGATAGATAGAGCTTGAATAGTAATTCAAAATAGGTAAGAAATGTGGCAGGTGTTTGCCACAAGAATGTAAAACAGAAAGAAGCTTTCCTTCTGTGGGAGTGAGATAAAATTTCTAGGAACTAATCTGAGGCCTAAAGATGAGAAAATGCAAGACAAAGAGCTGACTGGTGGCATTAGAAGAGTGTCCCAAAGAATGGGACAAGCCTAAGAGAGCTTGTGGTACATTATTTGAGATGCATATAGTCAAGTAAGTGGGGAATGGCACCAGATGAAGAGGAGGGACAAGAGGGACCCAGACTATACCAGTTAGAACTCAGACTGATCGTGGTGCCAATGAGAAAACTGGGGGGGGGGGTATCTGTAGCATCTCCAGGTAAAGAGACCCAGTCAACAGCTGGGTGTGGACATTCAAAGAAAATAACATGTGGGATATATAAACTCCTTCCACATTGGCAAACATATTATCACTAGATTTCAGATAATGAATATGACCATCTATTGTAAGAATCCATGAGAAATCCTGAGGATCTCCAACATCCAAAGGAGAGGCAGAGGAAGCTAGGGAAATGGGACCCATAGCAGGAAGGAGCCAACAAGCAAAGATGGGAGGAGTTACCATTGCCTAATATCATTGAAAGGTCAAGTAGGAGGAAGACTGGAAAGAAGACATTGGATATAGTGCAGTACATGACTCTGGTGGCATCAGCAAGGAGCAATTTCAGTGGAGTTTTGGACACGAGAGAGCCAAAGTTGGAATCAGTTTAAGTGTGTTTCTATAAAAAAAATTTCACCAAAAAAAAAATTTAGGATTTATCAGAAAATGAAGAAATGAAATGTAAAAAATAAAGGGAAAACTGTATCTTTTTATTATCATGGACAGAAAGAAAGATAAGAAAGTAGATCCAGAATTGGGGGGGAGGTTGTAAATTAAAGATATAAATTTCAAATATTTTTTGTTTAGTGGCTTCATTTTTTATAAATAAGGAGGAAATGTTATTCCACTAAGAGTAAGAAGAGAAGAATAGGACCCTACCCTCACAAATATTGGAAAACTTGGATGACTATAAATAAATGCTAAGATATTTGGGGACAGTGTTTAATTCTGCAACTGGGATCAATGAACTTACAGTGGCCAACTCTTCTGATTAGAAGAATCAGTAGATCACATGAAAATAATTAATTTTATCTACCTTTATAATTTTTCATAAATTAATGCACAAAAGTTCTAAAATGCAGATATAAAGTTTAGTGCAGATGTATGTATGAAGAGATGGGCTTTAAAATATAATATGGAGAGGTAGTAGTACATGCAGTTATTTTCTGTGGATTTCAAGAAACAAGATATTCTGATAGTGTAAAATTGTACATTAGAAAGCATACTCAGGTCCAAAGACTAGTGGTCTATGGACACAGTGTGGGCTATGCATTAGCAAGCTTAAGTGCAGAGTAACCAAGTGCAAGTCAAAGTACAGAGTGGTCTCCTGTACTGTGTGTTGCAACATGGCTCTGGAGGATGACATCTGAGGCCAGAAGTAGATGTTCTTCTATACCCTTTAGTTTTATGGCAGACTATGAGTTAAAGTGGAACATTGCAAGCCATTTACCAAAGCTTTCAACGAGTAGGTATATCCTCCTCCTCTGTTCTCTCTGTCCATCTAGTCTTGGTAACTCTCCTGTCTCTCTATAGACAACACTGATTTGAGGATGGAAGAGTCCCAATCTCATTGGATATAGATCAGGAAGAGGAAGGATCTTAGGGCATGGTCATTAGGATAGTGTTACTTCTCATCACCACCACAACAGACACATCTAATGTCCCCAGTTTCTGTGTTCCATCCTCATATCTTACTAATGGAGACATTCAGGGAGGTGGCCAGGAGAGTGAATTAGTGTGACTACAACTGATAACATCAGATATGCATCAGATATGCAGGTGGGTGGGAAAGACAGCACAAAGCAGAGACATTGTGAATTCTGTCACCGATCTGCAAGTACAAATGTGATGCAGGTGGCAAGATTAGCCTCGTGGTCTCACTTAAAATAAAGCAAGCTCCTGGAAATACGGCCAGGGAAACCCAGTGAAGTACCAAGCACATCTGTTTACCTGCATGTACATCCAGCTAATGATTGAGTTTTTGGGTTATAAAACTGAGGATCATGGGTGTAATTACACTAACTAATTAAATGGCTAAAAAAATATAGTCAAGAGACATATACAATCCAATGATAAGAATATATTATGGATTAAAAATTGTGATAATTCAAATCTGTAAACTTGATGTCTAAAATTGTAAACAGTTGCACAGAGATACTTTTCTTAACTTGAAGAACTGGCAGAGAGACAGAGGGTAGGCAATATATTATCTTGATGTGGCTATTGGGAAAGAGATATACACATCCTGGTGATTATGGGGATTGTTAAAATAGTGTCTCATCTGTAGAAGCTATTTTCCATATTCACCCAAGTCACAAAAGGCATATACTTTGATAAAGTAATACCATTATTCAGCAAATATACAAATAGATGTTCAAAATTGAATGTGTGGGTGTCTATATATTCACACATTCTTACAGAAGATGGGAAACAGCCTAAGTGTCCTTTGCTGAGATAAATAAATTGGTGTAAGATCATTCAGTGGAATTTTAAGGTAGGTATTAAAGTTGAGCCTTTGTATATAATGATAGCAAGCTCCAAGAGCATTTTAAGTGAAAATAGGGCAATTAGGAATAGTATGTGTACTATGTGTGCATAATATACATTTATATAAAAATAGTGGAGAAAGGAATTATAGGTATGTTTTCATATTTATAAAATATCTCAAGAAGAATAAAGACCTATAAGAAATTTGTGAGCATTGACTACATTGATGTGACCATTTCTTTTGAATATTGAAATATGTGAAAATTAGTAATTAACAAGAAAATTTATTCAGGCAAAGAAATATCCATTGAATTCTCCTTCATATACTAACTTTCCCTTTCTAGTTTTTTCCTTTCTTCTTTTTTCCTCTATTTTCCTTATTTTCTTTTTTGCTTGTCTTCTTTTATTCTAACTTCTTCACTCCCCCCCCACACACACACTCCTTTCTCCTTCTCTCTTCATTTCTTCCCATCTTTGTAACTGGTGGGTCATGGGCATTTTTAGAAACTTGGACTACAGTCCAATTACCCTGAATATTTTTATTTTTTGTGGTACTAGAGATTGAACCCAGGAACATTCTACCTCTGAGCTGCACCTCCAGCCCTTATTTTAGTTTTTGTTTTGAAACAAGATCTTGCTAGGTTGCTGAGAGTTCCACTAAGTTGCTGATAATGGTCTTGAACCTGTGATCCTCCTGTCTCTGCCTCTTAAGTATGAGGGTTACCATCTCAATTGCCCAGATTTTAAAGAGTTGAATATTAGCTCTGCTGGGCCTCGCATCACCTAACCTCCAATGATGCCCACACTGCACACTTTGCAGCTGTTAATCTGCTCAAGGCTGTGACATCTCCTAAGCATTTCCTCCTCCATTTTCTCCTTTAACATAGGTTATTCAGGGGGATGGCTCAATCCCATTATTGTGTCATCTTTCTTTTTCTCTCCTTAGTTTCCCCTCTAAATACCCCATTTAGTTCTTAAGAGTACTCTCTCCATTTATAATCTTCATCCTAATACTCAGAATCTCAGTACTATTCAATCCTAACATTTTATAAATTTCTTATCTGAAACTAGATGGTCTATTTGTTTCATGGTTTGCTTTATTTTAAAGGAAAACTTGGGAGCTGTTAGAAAAATAGTTATTTATTGAAAGTCTACTGTACTCCAGAAATTGGATCATGCAACGAGGTGACAGAGAACAATAGGATATGAATCTTGACATTAATGAGGGCACCATATGAGACTGTGTACAGGAAGAGAAAATGGGCAGACGTGAGTTGACAGTATATAAATGCAATAGTAGGAAAAGCCATTGAATGTGGGGAACTATGAAGGAAGAAACTATTAGCAATGTTTGTAACCATAAGAGAAAGCTTTACAGAGGAGAAAATGCTTTATTTGGAAATTAAGTGTTACAGGGTGGGGGATCTTAAAATCATTTCACACAAATTCAGTCCTTGCTTATCTACTTGAAAGCATTCAAACAGAAAACACAAATGGGGAATACAGGAGGTTTATTTAGGAGAGTGAAGGCAACATGAGAAAGTCCAGGAAGAGAGAGGAAAGGATCACACTCCAGGGGAAAACTTCTGGATTGGGCCATTCCCAGGAATGCAAAGAAGACCTTGGCCAAGGGATAATGCTCCAGAGATGGGGTCTGGAGCTGTCCATTTCCAGGAATGGAAATCAGCGTGGAGTTTGGGTTTTATACTCCCTCTGGACACCTTCTTTATATATTGCATATGGGTGATTAACTGCCCAGCATTGTTTCTCTACCCCTTTCCCACAAGGGGAGGGGATCAAAGAGCGTCTTGGCAAGACCAGTCTGTTGTAGTTGACTCCACCTGCTAATAGAATAAGTCATAGGCAAAAAGTCTAGATATGCAAGGACCTAAAGACTCAAAATATAAATAAAAGTTTGAGGAAATGTTGTTTTTAAGTATGGCTAAAACAGGAGGTTCGTAACTTCTATGGAAGAAGCTGGCAATGTTGAGGAGAGTAATTCTGTAACATAAAATTGGACCCTCACATGCATTATGACCTGTTGAATGAGGGTTATGATGGTTAATTTTGTGTTTCAATTTAACTGGGCCAGGGGATGCCTAGATAGTCATTAAATGTTATTTCTGGGTGTGTCCAAGAGAGTATTTCTGAAGAGATTAACATTTGAATTGGTAGATTGAGAAAACAGGAGACCCTCCCCAACATAAATGAGTACTATACTATCTGTTAAGAGCCTGAATAGAACAAAAGGCAGAGGAAGGTTTAACTAACACAGTCTGATTGCATGAGCTGGGAGGTTGATCTTCTTCTGCACTCAAAACTCTTGGTTCTCAGGCCATTAAATGTGGACTGGAATTTAAACCATCAGCTCTCTGGCTCTTAGGCCTTCAAACCCTAATACCAGGCTTCTTGCCACTCCATTTTGCAGAGGCCATATAGGGACACTTCTCAGTGTCCAGAATCATCACTCTAGCCAGCACATTATAATAAATTTCTTATCGTGTGTGTGTGTGTGTGTGTGTGTGTGTGTGTGTGTGTGTGTATGCTTTGGAGAATTCTAATACATGGATGATGCTAAGAATTTTGGATTTTACCCTGCATGTTGAATAAATGAAATCAATATTTGTCCATCATTATTTCAGGCCAAAGTTAATCCTTCCCAATTATTAATTTGGAAAAATCCCCCAATTTCACACTTTTAAGGGAGGATATATTTGGAAAAAAGTCATGGGAGATAAATGGACACGAGTCACTTGAAGTCACCACTAGATGATCACAGGGGGCAGATAGTTTGGTACAGAAAATAGGACACTTGTAAAAAAGGCATAGCAGACATTAAAATAACTTACCTTTCCATCTGAGATACCCATACATAAACACATGTATCACCTGGGATAATACATAGACATCGTATTTCCTCATTAGAGAGGAAAATGGGGGAGGATTAGTTTAAAATTGTAAATCCCAGTTGTAATATAATACTTGTAATCACACACAAATAAGATAGAAGACAGGAGGAAGAAGAATTTTAGTTAACCCTGGGTTTAGAGAAGATCAGTTAACTCTCCGAATTGAATGAATCATTCACAGAGGGATATGCTATTTTCACACCTTTCTCTTTTCTCCCTCAGCAACTTTGGGACAGAATGAAGAAGTTAGCAGAGAAAACCCCCAAGTCTGTCACTCTCTAGCCTTTGGGTGCACATGTTAAGAAACCTTGCATCTTCATTTCAGCTTGCCTCTAGAGAAATGAGAAGCCTTCCAGGGGCAAATTCCATATCTCTATATGTATCTGAAAAAAGAAGGTTGGGGATTTCTTAGGCCTTGAACTGCTTTAAGTCTCAAATTGAGTCACATGCCCAGAATTAATGCCTTACCTCCCCTAACCATCCTGTTCTTAATTTGCTTGCATGAGTTTATATAACTCTCAAGTTTATAGAATCTTACATATAAACCGACTTTGAAAATCATAACTTCTAGTTGTCTTTTAATTCAAAGAATAACTTGATTTCACATTGCTAAGGGGTATTAAAGACTCGAATTCAATTCATTAGTTTTCAGATAAGAAAATAAACTATGAGTTTTGACAACAAGCACTGGATCATAAATCATAACTGTTCTGTATTACTCATTTTGCAGTTTATTATCTGTATAATATGTAGTTAGTCACTTTCCATTTTTGACTTTCATTACTTTACAAATAAAATTTGTGTGCTGCTTTAGAGGTTCCTTATTGTCTTTTCCTGTGCTGACATTCAGTGAATGTAAATATGTATATATTTAGAAGGTTGGAAATGTACGTGCTTGTGTGTGTGCAAATACATATTCACATGTATTATGTTATAAATATATAAACCTATCACACTTCTCTATACCAATGCTTGGGCTAGGCCCTATACTGATTCCTGCCTTCTAGAAGATCATTATCTACTCATCAAATTTTTATCTAGGACCCAAGATTCCTCTAAAATGTCATGTAGAAATACATGGGTGTATGTTATTACCTGTAACCAAAAATTATTGCTTACAGTAGATTTATAAAGAAGTAAAGAAGACTGTGACCTCCAGAACTGAGGACTAGTCATTTAATTAGATTTTTGAAACTAATATTCATTTACGTGAACAAATCACTTACGGTCCTTCCTCTTGTAGATGTCACATTTGAGGAGGGAAATAGACAAGAAAATTGGGGAAAAAAATACATGGATACACTAATACCAAATGGAAATAAGTAGTCTACAGACTACAAAACAGGATGACACAAAGTGATAGAAGAAGAGACATTTTAGATTGAATGATAAAGAACAACAACGGCAACTTTGAATAGGAAGGCCTGGGTACTTCTTCCCCCCAGAACAATACATCAGTTCAACAACAATGTAGGAACAAATTTCCTTTGTGAGAAATCAGAAAAACTAATTGGAAGGTTCCTGTACCCCAGGAAAATACAAACCAGGACGCTGAGCTGGCAGGAAAGTTTAGAACATACTCATGTTGATTGTCCTCCCCCGGCACACTGCCATGCAATCAGGAAGAAATCTCCCATTTCCAGCTTCACCCAGGAGATGGGGGATGGTTCACATTCAGTACCTCAGTTTTCCAAATAGGCTCCCTAGAATATTTTCCTCTGTCTCACCAATCGTGGGACTCTGATATGTCTGGCACAGTCTAGCTGGAGAGGAGAATATAGGTAGTGGGTTTTACCGGTAAATGTCTTTGACCTTTTCTTCTTGTCAGCATAGAGTGAAAGGAGAAAAAACTCCCAGGTGGACAAATGTATAAGAGGAACAGAACAGAGAGTTTAGAAATAAATCCATACATGTAAAGTTAACTGATTTTCACCAAGGATGCCAGGAACACACGATGAAGAAAGGAGAGTCTAGTCCTCAAATGGTATTGGGAAAACTGAGTTTCCTCTTGCAAAAGAATACAATTGGACACTTACACTGTACACAAAAGTAACCTTAAAATGGAGTAAAGACTTAAACATAAAAATGGAAACTTCAAAAATCCTAGAAGAAAACACCAGAGAAAAACTTCCTGACACTGTGTTTGGTGATAGCTAAACAGATATTTCATCAAAAGCACAAGCAATGAAAACAAAAAAAAAGAAAGAAAGAAGTGGGACTACATCAAACCAGAAAGCTTCTGCAAAGCAAAGGAAACAATGAGCAGACTGAAAAGCAAATGTCTTAGTCTTTTTTCCACTAATATAATAAAATAACCTGAAGCAGGATATATTTATATAAAGGAGTTTATTTTGCTCACAGTTTTGGAGGCTGAAAGCACAACATTGGGTAGCCCATTGGTTCAGACTCTGTGGGGGAGTTAATGGCATAAGGGTGGGCATTACCTGTGGGAGTGAGCACAAAACAGGAAGCCAGGAAGTGAATCAGGGGTCAGGCTCACTCTTAAAACAACTAATGCTTGAAGAGCTCAGGGATCCCAGAGAGCCACCTCCTTAATCCTTCCTAGGGCGGCTGCCTTATGATGTAAGTAGCCCCCTCCTGGCCTGTCCTCTCCCCCACCTCCTGTATCACCACACTGGAGAGCAAGCTTCCAGCACATAAATCCTTGGGGGATACACTCAAATCATATCCAAACCACAGTAGCAACCAATGGAATGAGAGAAAATGTCTGTAAACCACATATCTGATAAAGGCTTAATCTTGAAAATATGTGAGCAACTCCCGTAACTGAAAAGTGCAAATCAAAACAAACATAAAACAACTGACCAAACTTAAAAATGGGATAAGGATATGAACAGACATACAAATGTCCAACAAGTATATGTAAAAAAAAATGCTCAACATCACTAATAATTAGAGAAATACAAATTGAAGCCTCAATGAATGCTCAATCAATGTCATACCTAGCAGCATGGCTATTATCGAAAAAGTAAAAATAAAAGACAAAACGTATTAGAAAGAATTTAAAGAAATTGAAAGCTTTTAACACTGTTTAGTGGGAATATACCATAGTGCAGCCACTGTTGAAAACAGTATAGAAGTTACTAAAAAAGTTAAAAATAGAACTAGCATATGTTCCAGCAATCTCACTTATGGGCATTTATTTAAAATAATTGGAATCAGGATCTCAGAGAGATATTTGAACTCTCATGTTCATAGCTAAGATGTGGGAACAAGCTAAGTGTTCATTGACAGATGAATGGATGAACCAGATGTGGTACAAACATGCTACTTAGCCTTCACACAGGAGGATATTATGCCATTTGAGACACATGAATGAACCCTGAGGACATTTTGCCAAGCAAAGCAATGCAGTCACAGAAAGACAAATACTGCAGGAGTCCCTTATGTGGAGCATCTAAAATACTCAAATTCACAGAATAAAAAGTACAGAGGGGGTTGTCAGCAGTTAGGGAAAGAGGAGAAATGGGGAGTTACTAATAAAAAGGGCAGAAAGTCTCAGTCCAGCAAACTGAGTCAGCTATTCTAGATCTGCTGTACAACACTGAGCATGTAGTCAGTGACAGTGTATTGGATGCTTAAAAGTTTGTTACAGGGATATATCTCATGTTAAGGGCTCTCACCATAACAACAACAACAACAACAGAATGACTGCATGGGGGGTAGACTTGGGTTCATGCATTGAATTTGGAATGTCACAATTGGGTCAGCTCTGAGAAGGCATGAAGAGTAGAGTCTTCCTGTAGAAGATACTCCAAGACAGGATACAGCTGCACCTAATCCAGGAAAAATAATAAAGGTGAAGGAGGAAGAGGTGAGGGAGACTGGGGAAAGGGATGGAGAGGGGAAGAGAAAAAGGCAGTGTGGTTGGAGCAGAGTGGGAAAAAAGGATAAGGATAGATCACTGACCTCTCCTCACTTCTGGGTATTCCACCTCATGTCCCCAGTACACCTAAGACCTGGACCATTGCTTCTTTCCCCAAATATGACTCCCAGAAGACACTCACTGGAGGATAATGTTACAGGAGTTTTGGATGGGTTGGTAGGAATGAGGTTCCAAGAAGGGCAAGAGCTCGACCCATAATTAAATATAGTAAATATTAAAGAGTGCTGCTACTTAAAACATTCCTCATTCCATCTGCCACAGGTGCTTCATGATACTTTTTTGAAAAATTCTCCTGGCTTTAAACTTCCATCCTTGTTTCTCTCTCTAGGACTGTACCTTGTCCTCCTTGGGCATCTTTTAAAGTCCTGAGTTCTCTAGAGCTCTGATGGAGAGTGGCTTAATTATCTCTGTCACACTGGCACATTTCGATTATGCCCCAAACATACCTATTAAGATGAGTCATTACATAAAAGAGATATTTCTTGTTTGTTTTTGTTTTACCCTCCTGAGAAAAATCCTGGAGTCAGCAGTGAATTTCATGAGTTTGTTCTATTACATTCTCTCTGCTGGCTTTGCCTACTTCTTTCTTTATTTGCCATATCTTTTGTTGCATATAAATGTGTAAATAAATAAATTTCCTGGGGAAAAATAGAATGTGTCCTTTAATATTCATCTTGAGATTGTGTTTCTTTCTTCTTTTTTTTTTACCTACTGTTTTCACCACAAAGCCAGCTTTGATGCCTGTGGCTGCAGCTAAGACTTCACCGTTCATCAAGTTGGTATAAAAATAGACTTATAAAAGTCACACAACTTCCTTGTGAACTACAGCACTGCCAAGCCAATGTGAATCATCTGTCAAGTTTAATATGCCAGCTCGGGACAGACCCATGCTTTAGTTTTAGGCTGTTTAGTTTAAGGCTGGGAGTATGTTTATATTTGAAGAGTTGCTTGTGTATTATAAGTGCATGTCAATCTTTACTCACTTGCATCTTTGGTCTTTGGCCTTCTTACCAGATGGGTCCTCCTCAGGCACAACTATGGTTTTCCCATGTCTAATTCAGGGTCTTTCCATAACTCACCCACTGAACATGGAACCTAAAATCTTGGCATCAGTTCTTGGCTCCTTCACCTGAGATCTTTGGGTCATTACCAAGTCTAGTGTCCATGCAAATAAAACAGGCATGTTCCCTGACTATCCTACAGATTTTATCATAAATATCTCTTTTGAAGATATTTTAAAGAGCTTGGGAACTCTAATATGCTCTTCAATATAAGTTTCAATCCTCCTTATACAACAAAACTCCATCTTTTACTGCATTGTTTAGAACCTCAGTAAGTTTCCTACTTACATCTTCACCTTCTCATATCCAGTGGAAAGTGTTTGTGCAGAAGGCAGAGCAGGGCAGCTGTCATTTACCTGAATCCTGTCATTCATTAGCTATATATAACTGTGTAAGAGTTAGCCAACCTCCCCAAGCATCAATCTCAATGCCAATGAAGTACTTCTCTTCATAAACATGCCTACCATTGAGTTTTAATTCTTTAATTACATAAAATGGAAATAACAGTCAATAATAAAAACCTAGCAAAAGATAAAATAGCCTTAGTGTTTCCTTAGAGGTTTCCATTTTGCATAGGAAAGTTTTGGGTATATAATAACATCAAAATCTCAACACATCCAAAGAAAATGCACTCTTTTCTTGTCAAATCACTACTATGCCTTTCCTTTCTGAAAATAGTCTCAGTCTCGACACTAGAAACATTTATGATGCTTTCCACTCTTTCCTCTCCTTTGTATCCTGTCAGTGACTAAGCCCAGCTAATTCCACTGATGAGATAACATCGAAATCCTCCCACTCTCTACTGCTACTTTTTTTAACTTATATTTTAAATGTTTATTTTCTTAATGGTTATCATCAGCCTCCTCTCTGGTCTGTGCTATTTCATTTTTTTTATTGTGTTATTCCCACCTATCACTTAGTTAACAAAATGAGTTTTCCCAAATTGAAATCCAAGACGATTTTCTTATTCATTCCATTGAAATGCTCTGTGTATGAATGTCACTATCACTGTGAACTGCATTATGTTTTGAGACTATAATGCACCAATAAAAGTCAGAAAAAGAAAGCAAGATGACTTTCCTGCTTTCAGTTGTACTAAGCATGACTTTGCAACCAAACTCCTTAAGATACACTCTCTCACTTATTATCTCTATGAAGCTAGTGGAATTATCTCAGCTCCTCAATTTCTTCATGTATTGGCCATGAGGATCCATGTGACAGATCTCCAATCTCAGGGAACATAAAACGGACTAATGGCACCAGAGGTTACCCTAGGAAATATGCCACCACATGCATGCTGAGGTCATATAGGCATCTCTAGGAAATGACTGAAATGAGCAGGAAAACTAATGCAAACGGGAGCCTGTGAGAGCTGAGTGGCCTGAAGAGTCTTCACAGCCCGGCAGAACTTCTGTAGATTGCATTGCAGCCTTAAAATCTTTCATTCAATATTTCTTCCTTTCTTTCCCCTTCACAAAGGCTAGGCCTGCCTTGCAATCTGACAGCTCTCCTGTCTTCCCCTGGATTCCTCTCCCAGACATTTTCCATGATTAATTCTTTGCACATATAACCTTGTCTTGACATTTCCTTCTAGAAGGATATGAACCAACTTGCTTTATCTGTAAAATGGGTGAAATAATAGTACCTACTTTCATAGGATAACCAGAACTATCAAATAACTGTAGCTATAAAATACTTAGTGGTTTTTAGTGTCTTCTGATACTAGAATTTATTTGCTGATAACAACCACTACTAATTTGCTACTAATTCACCATGGTATATTTTTATGAATCAATTTATTTTAAATATATCTAATCCCTTCTGCCAAAAAAGTCCCTTTTGCTGGGTGTGGGGGTGCAAACCTGTAATCCTAGTACATAGAAGGCTGTTCACAGCCAGCTTCAACAACTCAGCAAGACCCTCAGCAACATAGCAAAACCCTGTTCCAAAATAAAATCATAAAATAAGGCTGGGGATGTGGCTCAGAGGTAGAATGCTCCTAGATTCAATTCCCAGTAACAAACACACACACACACACACACACACACACACACACACACACACCAAAAAGCAAAGCAACAAAACTCTCTTTTCAATACAACCATGAGTAGTAATTTTTTTTAATCTATCAGAGTCCAGCTCTGAAATCATCATCTTTGCAGTGACTTTTCTAACTCATCTGCATTTCTTCCTATAGCCCAGGTACACTATTTCCATTTTGCTTTCGTTAGTACTAGTCTCATTGTTCATAATTTATCTGTTTCTACACCTGGAGTCTGAGTCCTTCAAGGACTTGAGTTTTGTCCTATCTATTTTTGTGTGCATCCGTAGTACTTTACACAATAGCTGGCATATTTTAGAGGTTGATAAAGTAGTTGTTTTATTTATGGAGCAAGTGGATGCTTGAGTGTATGCATTGTGTTGGTTAACAGCACAGGAATCAAGCAAGCCACACTATCACTCATGCTGGGGCAGCGGAACTGCCTGCGCTGGGCTAGAATCTGTAACACTTGAAACTTGTTAAATTTTTCAGTATCAGTCACCAACATAAAGGCTAAGGTTCCTGAAACCCAAGTCGAATAGACGTCCTTGGTTTTATTGGGAAGGCACCACTAATGAAAAATAGATGCTATTCTTCCATAAATCTCTTGGTCCTAATGGGAGATCCTTCAGGCGCTAACAGGCTGTAATGCTAAGCCAAAGCCAAGCAGGTACCACTGATAAACCAACATTACTCTTAGCTTCTTATTTTTGTATTGTTTCTTCAATGAGGAATTTAACGAAGACTGGAGAAGATAAGGCAGAAAATGTAAAGTTTCTTCACATCCGTTCAAATCATGTGGCTCACACTCCTGTCCAGCTGATCCTTGTGTTAGTCTCTGTATTCACCCACCTAATCAAATCTCTTTATAGGATAATTAGTAAATGAATAATGATGACAACAATGGGACTTTCAATTTTTGTTATTTTATTGAGCATATGCTATGTACTGGTATTGTAATGTACTGCTATGTAATGGTACCAGTACTGAGTGCATAATAATAAAATTAAAAACACAAAAATAAAACAAAAAACATGAACAAAACCACATCTTCGTGGAGCTTACATACTGATTGGGGGGGCAGATAACAAATGAGCAAGTGTACAGGGAGTCAGATAGTGATTAGTACAGTGGAGAGGAGGAAGAAAGTAGAGTAGGAAGGAAATACAAATTCCCAAGGGATGGAGGAGTATAATAATTTTAAAGCAGAGTGATTAGAAAAAGTCTTATTAGGAAGTGGATTTTT